>JACEGR010001641.1:0-158660 GCA_014170235.1 Listronotus bonariensis | reverse complement strand
AATAGAGAAGCATTTCAAAAGGGTTATACCCCAAATTGGTCAAACGAAATATTTCAAATTAAAGATGTGAAATTAACGAACCCTAGAGTATATTTGCTAAAAGATGAAAATAATGAAGATATTCAAGGTGGATTTTATGAAGAAGAATTGCAAAAAGTTAAACACCCTAATGTTTACTTAGTTGAAAAATATTAAGAAGAAAGGGAAATCAAGTGTTTGTCAAATGGTTAGGAATGGATAAGTCACACAATTCATGGATATTGAAAAATGAAATATTATAATTTATATGTATATAATCTGTTACTGTTTTTTTATATAAATAAAACACATTAGTAAATATATATATATTTTTATTTATACCATGTTTTACATATAATGTTAACAATCCTTTAAATCATTATTTATAAATCGATTATAATATATTTCCATCCTATGTTTTTCAGTTAGAACTTCATCCAATTTTACAGATAGAATTTGAATTCTTCTTTGAAAATGAAAACGGTCCCTGGCAAATCGTTCATATAAGTTATCTCTTGCTTTCCTATAGGCGAAATTCCAAGCAACCATCGTATAAATTTTGTTTGTGTCATCAAAATGCACCTTTTTCATCTTGTTGTTTTATTTTTCTTTCAAGTACGTTGGGGTGTAGAATGGCCAGTTCCATCAATGTGCAAGCATTTAAACTGGTTTGTTCTTGAGCTGATAGTATCTCAAAAATTTTGTTGATGATATCAGTCTGCTCATTTTGATAATTAGTTTTAAAAACTGAGAAATACGGCTTAAATTGTTGATTTTTTAAAAGTGATAGCCTTTTTTCCAATAATGGAATTAACTGCCACAAATTGCACACACTTTCGAAACCGAAATAAAGATAATCATTGTTTTTCTTAATTTTTAAGGTTTGCACACTGTTGATTGATTCGAAATATAGACTAATTTTTCCAAATTCAATGGTATCCTGTAAACTTTTTGATGAACACAAATAATTTGTTATAATTCCTTGATATGCAAGTAACGCTCTCCATTCGTTTTCGCTTAAAACAAAAGAAATCCCTTTATTTCCAGAAATTTTAAAGCATGGATTGAAATCTTGTATATCAAATCCCACACATATATATTTACTATTGGATTTATTTAAGGGATAATAACAACCTTGAATTATATTTCTTTCACTATTTTCTTTTAACTTTAAATCACTTTTATTATTATATGAAAATAAACTGTAATTTGTTGAATATGGTTCACTTAAATAATATTTTGCATCTGTCGAAGGATTCATTTTAAATATTCAAGTTTACTTGGTCGACTAATATTATTTTAAGAGTCATATCCTTTATAAATAAATTCCCCACCCATTTTTCTTAAATGGTGGGGGTTAATAAAATTATCTATCTAAACTTGTTTGAGGATTTTTTAAATAAAAATTAATTATTTTAAAAAACATATATTTTCCATAAGTAGAGTGAAATAGCAATATTTATTAATAAAATCATTAAGATTGAAATAAATGTCATATAAGATAATACATTATTTGAATATTTACATACACTTTTCTCAGTTAGAGTATTCCATTTTGAATAAATAGAAGTTTTATTTGGATAAAAATATTTTATTCTAAAAAAATTAGGAGAAGAAATGTTTTCGATATGAAGCTTGTAATACCACATAGTACTTCCATTTATATAAGATAAATTCATAATTTTGCAATGTTCAAAATCATTGTCTAAGGTATTTGTGCTAATACAAATTTCGGCAGTATGAGTTTTAGGAACATAATTAACATACAAAACTTTTCCTACTACTGCAAATAACACTATTATAGTATTAGGACTCATTTTACGTGTGAAGGATGCTTAATAACTAACAATTGATTATGAGAACAATATATTATATAATTAAAAAAATATATATATAATTTAAAAAATATACTTCCTAATCCACCTCAACATATTCAGTCATAGTTTTACATAATTCATGTAGCTTAATATCATCATGCCCCCATGCCAAAGTTTTATTAGATCCAGGGATTAAATATCGTTTATCATCAGCGGCTGTTAAAGCTAATTTGTGCATTAATTCTGTATAAACTGTATGTCCATGTGATCTAAATACATACATTGAGCAAAACACTTTTGAATTTTTTTCAACTACATTTATATAATCTAAAATATTTAATTGCTTATCAATCGCAGAACGACACACCCCTTTAGCTTTTTTAATAGTAGTATTTTCTGTTTCAACACAATATGCCTTTGCTCCAGTACCATAAAAACTTTTTATCGGTTTGCCAGCAAATTCATCTTTAAATTTACCAACAATAGAATTATTCCGTGGCATGTTATGAATATTATCATTGTCAAAATTGGATGTGTCAAAGTAATCTATATTTAATTTCATATCTTCATAAAAATTTTCTGTATTAATTTCCAGTATAAGAGAGTCGGTGTCAGTATATAAAAGAGAAACATCTTCACCATACATTGGTTTCAAATAATCGTAAAAAAATCATACATTTTAGTTTTAGAAATATCTAGTATTGAAAAACCAGCATAAATTGGTTTGTTATATTCAATTCTAGATTTCATCATTTGAATGGCCACTAAATGTTCAGAAAATATTTTTAAATCCTTATAATTAGGTTTGGCTATTAAAACCTCTGCACAGTGAGTTTTACCTATTCGTTCCCAATGTGAAACTAGTTTGATATCCACCCTTCTGTCTACATTTTCCATGGTTTTACCATATATACAATTATTTTTTGTTTTATACAAATTTTTCTCAAATTTGTTTTTTGAAGAATTTCTTAAATTTGTATTTAAATCGATATATTTTTTAAGCCATGGTGATTGTGTAAATTGAATCGCTCTATGTATTTTTGTAAGTTTTAACCCGAATTTTAAACACAATTTAAGATACGTGTAATGAATAACATATTTTTCTTTGTTTTGAAGATTTGGAATTAATTTTGAATAATTACAATTTGGAGGAGTAATGTTTTCAGGGCAGAAGGGAAGATCGTTGTGATATTTATGCAAATTACTAGGATATTCTAAATCAACTTCGAATACATAGCCAGTATTGGAGGTGTCGGAAATATTAATTATATCAATTTTATTAATTTCATCGACAGACAGCCATTTAAAATCTTTCTGTGGTAAATATTGACTCATAGCATAACCATATAAATTTGTAGCATCTAAATAAATTATATATTTTGATTGATCTGATGCATTATAATTTTTAATAAAAGTGTTATTTGCAATGGATTTTCGATTTGTGCATGTACTGACACCTCCTCTAACACCTTTTTTAAAAAAATGAATCATATCGGGATCTGTTAGAAGTTCTAACTCTGTTCCTGTGAACAGTAACATAGCATCCCAGCTCAATCCTGGAGCAGTATAATAATGCGCCGGATCAAGCTGGTATGTTTTTAAACAACCGCTTCTATAATTTTCAAATATATCTGCAAGTAATAAAACATCACTTTTTAAATAAACATCAGAATAGTCTCCTAAAGTTTGACACTGAAATATGTCCCAATTTTTTTCGCTCGTTCATAATCTTCATTAGAGATATGTTCTTCTTTTAATTCATTATAAAATAATTCTATTGCTGGTAAAGAAGTACAATCCAATTTAACAAAATCATTCACATATGAATAAGGAAAAACACCTTTTTTTCTTATCTGTTGAAATTGTATATCTTTTGAAAATTCTTTTCTAATTTCTAAACACTGCGCATCTTCCAGCGACCTTGACAAAATATCTAGAGATGATGGTAAAAATTGGTATGAATCAATAAATCTAAGTTTGAGGAACTTATCTCTTACTTTACCATTTTTGTATGAATGCGAATCAACTAGAAGATATTTAGTGAATGAAATGTATTTTTCTTTATTCATAGGTATTACATCAATTTGTTCTTTTTTAACACATAAAGACTTTAAAAAGAGGTGACTATCATAATTTTTTAGATTATGCATTATAATCGGAATGTAGTCTGGAATTTTAAAATTTAAATTACATATTGAATGTGCAGCACCCCTAAATTTTCCAGTGATGTGACAATGATCTTTCACTTTATCAAAAACATTCGTAAATTCTTTTTTGCATATATGACATTTAGTTGATGTATAAAATAGTTTCCGTTCATATGACGTCAATTTTGATATTGGTGTTATAAATTTTAAATATTTTGAATATAAGTTCATAACATCTATTTCTAAATCATTTACAAATTTTTCTATGCAGTCCATTCCTCTGTATAAATGAAATTTTGAAGCTTGATCATCAAACGAACATTTAATGTAATAAGCGAATGAGTGAGGAATGTGCTCAAATTTTTTTATTGTATATGATTGTGAATCATCATTTGTTTCATCACTTTCTATGGGTTTTAAAATGCACTCAAAGTCTGCATATACAACGAAAGGTACTTTCATCTTTTTTGAATGTTTTCAAATTTTAATATATTTTCGGGAACTACTTTTCCAAATTTATCAACAACCGGATTTACTGAAGGTAAATCGTTTCTTACAAAGTTACAATCATTTTTCGTGTGTTGATTTAGCTTAAAAGATGTTTGAAAATATTGTAAACAACCATCACAAAAATATTTTCTATGTTCATTATTAGTAATTTGAGATGATACTAAACGAGATAGATCTTTTATATAACAATAATGATGTTTTAAATAACCAGATTCGTCTTCACCAGATAATAGCAATAAGTTTATATGAATATTACATTTTACTTTGGAATAATGTAGAGGACCAATAACCTCATAACAATTTTTTCCATTCTTATAAACAAAATCTAAACCATAAACATTTATTGACACTTCATTAAGTTCTTCAAATTTCGACACATCTTTAAGAGAAACTGGAAAGTTAATACCTTTAAAGTTAAAAATATTTCTGAAATCCGGATACGAGGCTGGGTCCTTTGAATCTACTGGATACAATGCTGATACAACTGCGTAACCGAAACAAAATTCATCATCATTTTCAATATTGACAACAGCTTTTTTCCATACAATTTCCTTTGGAAGAGGCAAATAGGACGAACTTCTTAAGGGATTATACTTATTTACATTTAATTCCAGATGTAGAATTTGTTGCAGCACCCATCCTAAAAAATAATAAATTATTTCTAGATTTCTTTTATTAAGATTACTATTAGCAGCATTATTATTACATTTTTTTTCTTTTTAGGCAACATAGATAAACATACCTGAATCTCTTTCTGCAAATTCATCTAGTTTTCCATCGATAATACCCATAAAAGCATCATATAATTCATTTAGATTTGTTGATTTGCAAACAATCTCAAAAGCGGTATTGTGTGATTTAATCTCAGACTTTCCAGAAGTAGGTAGATAGTATAAACCAAACAATTCCATGTTAATCTTAATTGTTTTATGTTTCTTCAAGTCAACCTTGATAACTTTTAAAACATTTCTGCGTATATCTTCTTTAAAATTATTTAATCTCACATAGTGTTTTGTGGTAGAGAATTTATATGAAATAATTCTTGATTTGAAAGCACTCTTCATTATTTCTATTCCAGGCTCGCATATTTTAAAACATTTTAATTTATGAATGTTTGATTTTGAATGTGTATTTATACATTTAACATAAACATCACAATCTTGACAGTAATTCACTTTATTTTTTGTGGACTGAGGAATATTTTGTGAGGGTTGCTGAATATTTGGTGTGGCATGTTGTGTCAACAGATCGTCAACTGAAAATAAAATATTTCCATAAGTTTTTTTTTTTTTTTTAATTATGGAATTAAATTATTTTTAACTGTTGTATTAAACTTACCATTAATTATATAGTCATCTAGATCTGCAAATAGGTTTTTGTTAAACACACTTCCTTTAGATGTCTAATTATAGATGATTTTCTTGTAAATTCTTTTAGGCATTGTGTACATAGGAATGTCATTTTAGTAACTGAGAAAAATGTTTCTATGGTTTGTGCTTAAAAGGATAAGGATTTAAAAAATTATAGCTAATCTGTTCCCCTAAGCAGGGATTATAAAAGAATCTCTTTGCGCAATTTAGAAGTAAACTACCCTGCCTATGAACAACTTTTTTCACATCTTCAACAAGAGTTTCACTTGATACATTTCCACAAACTATATTCCCCAGAGTAAAGTAGTTGTGGAACAATGATTTTATTTTCGCACATCCACGTCGAGCATCCCTTTTGCTTATATTTCTTTTAGGAGGTGATTGAAGAAATTTATCAAGTTCACTCTAAAAGGTAATGAATTACAATTTTTTATTGATTTAGTTCCCACTTTTTGATGATTTTTTTTGTTTTTGGTTGGGATTGAATTACAGGATATTCCAAACTGTTTACCATACTTTTTGATTCTTTAATATCGTGTAGTTCAATATCACCCAAAAACTCATTTGATGTTACTTCAAAAACAGGAACAAGTCTATTACTGTAATGAATGTTATTTTCAGAAAATTTCATTTCATCAAAAACTGAAAAATTTTTCTTTGAACTTTTAGTTTTTTTCCTTCATTATCACAAATTTCGATTAAGTCTAAATCACTATTTATTGTTTTGGTGATAGGTTTGTTTTGTTTTACATCTAAATTTTTTAATTTATTGTTTTTCGGTTTAAATTCCAAAACTTCCAAAATAGATATCTGAGGTTTGTTTGTGAAATTGACAACCTCCTGAAAACCATCACAAGAAATCGCTTCATGTAAAATGGGTTTAAAATTTTTTTTATATTTTCATTTTCACTAAAACCATCACAAGAAATCGCTTCATGTAAAATGGGTTTAATTTTTTTTTATATTTTCATTTTCACTAAAACTGTTTTTTCTTTTTTGATTTATTCCTAAATCATCAGTATTAATTGTAGAGGATTGGATAACGTTTTCATTTAAGTTTTGAGTGCATTCATTTATAACATTTTGATGGCATATATTTAAATAGTTTAAAATTGTTGGTGTTGATCGGGGGTTGGTATTATTTTCGTTTAATAATTTATTATCGTTTTCTAAGTTTAAATTTTGAGTATTATTTTCTAATTTTTCTAACTCTAAAATCACTTCAGCTGCATCAAAATTTTCAAAATAATCGACAATTATATTTTCTTTTAAAACTTCTCCGTTCTCCCCTCCAGCCTCGTCTAAATATGTTTTCAAATCCTCAAAATTCATACTGCAAAAATTGCAATCCATTAAGTCGTGAACCTTACACGCATATTTTAAATCAAATTTAGAATCAGTTAGATCAATTACAGAATCCGTTAAATCAAGTTCAGAATCCGGTAAATTAAGTTTAGAATCATTTAAATTAAATGTAAAATTATTTAAATAAAAGTTGAAATCAGTTACATCATAGGTAGAGCCAGTTAAGTTAACAGAAGTCATACTTACAATAAAACCTTTAAAAGAAAATCCAATAAACGAAAAATGCGTAAAAAATATTAATAACTAGCTATAATTCTTCACAATCACAGGAAAAGGATGGGTTTAAAGGAATAATATTGCTTAACGATAAGACAATAGCACAATAAATGAACAGTAGAACACAACAGCAGAACACAATGGCACAACACAAGTAAATATTAAAATATAAGTTTAGTTTAACACGACCGCACGCAATAGCAAGCAAGTATAAAGTAAGACTGATGCAGAAGCAGACAAACGAAGCAGACTTAAAGAACGCTTGGTACCTGGTACGGTCTGGTACGGCCTGGTACCCAGTTAACCTTGAAGTCTGCATAAGTTGGTGTAAAATGTGGTCTCGTAATTTTTTATTGGTAGGTAGGTATGTAAGGCGTGGACTCCTATTGTATTTAAAGGTGATTTAATTTACCATTTTAGTATTCAATAGTCTGCAGTACGTTATTCAATAGTCTGCAGTACGTTACCATTTAAGAATGAATAGTGAACTGAAAACTATGGTTTCAATTATGACGTGGAGCGAGTTTCTGTCATTCCTAAACACGCAGAGTATTGAGCAACAATTAATGTTGTTAAGTTATGTTTACGATTTACCAACAAGACCCAATTCTCCAGTTCTCCAGCAGCCAGTCTCCAGTTCTTCAGCCTCCCCATCCACTTCTTCTTTGTTAGTGATGCTGGTACACCCGGAGGAAACTACAACTACAACAACTACAGTGAAGTTTTGCCATTTGTGTATGGACAGCCAATTCCGGATATAGATGAACAATATGTGTTAATAAATTATAGCGAAAAAGACATTTTAAAAAGAAGACAACCTAAGCGTCAGTGCAAAAATTGAATTTTAATTATAAGTATAAGTGATTTTTTAATTATATCTATAATTTTTGGATTAATTATGTTGTTAATTGTGTTAGTTTATAGATTTATCAATAAAACACATTATTTTATGATATATTTTATTGCACATTTTACAAAAGTATACAAATATATTCATTTTATAAACATTTCATGTTTTCTTTTAATTAAAAAATAATAAATATATAGCTATAGTTTCAATAAACAAAATGATCATAAATATATTAAATAGTTTAAACAATTATTATGGATGCAACGTACAATACAACAACACATAAAAACTAGTAGAATATTGATTATTCTAAAATACTTTTCTCTATTTGATGATTTTTAATTTTAACATTTTCAGCATCATTACATACTACACAAACTTCCGGTGAAACAATTTGATATAAATTTACATCACACACTTTACATTTTAAGTCCTCTTCACAGCAACAATATTGTCTTTTGTAATGCGTATTAACATGAGTGCGTTTTCCATTCGTAATTTCTAGACAACAGAAATTATGGCATGAGTGACACAAACTGTACAGGCCGCCAGCCATTGATTTAACCAGCACATAAGACTGTGTAACACATACTTCTTGATCCAAAAGTTTGGTTGTAGTGCGACACTAATTTTTTTATTTTTGCAATTCCTTCTTCACCACAACCGCCACCATAAACTTTAGCTTCTTCTGAACCATTTAGATCTGAATCTTCATCAAAGTTATTTACATCTACGTCCACCAATGTATCAATTCTCGCACTAATTGTATTATTTTTATGTTTTTTAAAATGAATTATTTCATCTTTGTGCATTGATACCATTTCTGCTTTCTCTGTCCCATTACTGTTGGTTACATATAATGTAGTTTTATAAGACATAGTTTGAAATAGTAAGTACTAATGCAAAAATCTTCAACTTAGGTCGACTGACACTGTACATCTATTTTATGAAACATTTCCCACTACTAGTTTAATTTAACTCACCCCTCTTAAGTTATCAGTGGTAGGGGTCAACCAATCACAGACTAGAAGGAGGGGCAACAGGTCTTTCACTCGAGAAGGCGGGGCAACAGGCGCGGGGGAGGGAGTCGACCAATCAAAAAAGTGAAAGGGGGGAGAAGGCGGGGCAACAGGCGCGGGGAGGGGAGTCGACCAATCAAAAAGTGGAGGGGGAGAAGGCGGGGCAACAGGCGCGGGGGAGGGGAGTCGACCAATGTTTTTGGTGGGTTTAACTTACTATACTCGTTTTTTTAAAGCATGTTGTTTTCTTATTTCTAATATATAATTTGCTAGCCAGCGCGAGTGGTTGGCATCCTTAGAGGGTTCCTAGTAGACTCCTTGCGTACTACTGTGTCCCGGCGCGGACGCAGCAGGTATTTACAGGCAGCTTGGGTGGGCGGGGCCTGTTCCCGTTGGTCGTTACGCAGTTGTTGTTCCTGCCGTGGTGCTATTTTTGTGGTTTTAAGAATTAGTATCCACGTTTTATTGATCTTTATTAATTCTTTTGTTTTGTTAAAGTTGTTAGTATGTGTGTATCTCTATGGCTTCCCTGTACAGTCTGGCATGGTAGGATGAGGTATTAGCAAGAACCTGGGTATTTTTAAATTTTATGTGGTGCTCTGTGCCTGAAACAATGTGCTCCGCTCCGGCTGATTTATCAGTCTGTCCCAGACGACAGTTAGCTTTATGTTCTTTAATTCTTGTGTTGATTGATCTCTTGGTCGTTTCGATATACACACTGCCACATGTACACGGTATTCGATAAACTCCTGGGCACGCCAGGGGGTCCCTTTGTTCTTGGGCGATCTTAAACACTCTTTTACTTTTCTCGTAGGTTTGTATATATCAACATATCTCCTTGGTGAATCATATTTTTTTACTTTTATTTTAAAAATGGTTTTTTTTTCATTTGTCTTCTTGTGAACCCCATCCGTGGACAATAGTTCAGTAATTTTAAATTTTACCTGAGGAAAAATTCCAAGTGAGCAAAATTTGTCAAAAGATGTCAAAAATCAAAATTTAAATGGTACCAGCTTAAAAAGTAATAAAGGTCAAATTGCATTAAAAATAATTTTTACAACCCTTATTGATCTCCGAGTCATAGGTCGCGAGAATTTTGACCTTTATAACTTTTTAAGTCAACACGATTTCAATGTTGATTTTTTACATATTTATTAAAGGGTAATAATAGAGGTGTATACCAAAATTTAGCTTAGTAGGAATTTTACCGTAGATTGAGGTTTAAAATGACTGGACTTCAATGTGAATGGACTAATAAATTTACACAAGCACAATTCTTTTTTATATTTGATCTTTCAAATTCTTTAAAAGCCTTATCTTTCCTGGAAGATATCACCCCCAACCTTTAGTTCTCATATTTTATACTGCATTGTACCATTACCAAATCATATGTCATGCTTTATTGCTTTTAGTTAGGGATTCCTGGATAATTTTACCATTTATTACTAACAAGCTAATTCTTTTATTTTTCTTCTTTCGCCCGTCTCGGGATCATCCCACCCAGGTCCGACGACCGTCCCCCTAGGTGGTGCACTGCAGCCTGAAGACTTATTGTACCTTGACCCCTACTCCTTCCCATTCACACACCATTCATTCCATAACTTGGATGATTGCTGCTCGGTCCGTTTGTTCACCCCTGAGCAGAACACCATGTGCCGTTGCCTAAAACCGACAACGCCGGTCACCCATCCAAGTTATGGGCGCGCACTTCACTGCTTAACTCCGGAGATCGATGCTGCCGATACAACCGAAGCAGCCACATCCTAATTCTTTGTGAGGAGCTTCATTTTGACGAGACGCCTAACTTATTTCCTTACAACAATTTTCGTTGGTGGTAGCAGGAATTAAATGTGTTGATTTGACAGACAACAAAAACTTATTACAAATAATTTTTTTCTCTTAATTCTCAAAATAATTATCTAATAAACCGAAAAAAAAATGTCTTTCAAAATGTAAGGTTTTATCAGAGTCCCATACCATCAACTTGTATGGTTAAAGATGTCCTGAAAAATAACTTGTAACCAGCTGATCATTTTTTCTGTTGATTAAATATTAGTCATATAATTAAACATCCACATTGTCCTACAAATTGCATGTATGTCACCCTGGTTTTTTGATATTCATTAAATCAACATATTAAATCTCTGCTACCCCTGTGTGCTACCACCAACGAAAATTTTTGTAAGGAAATAAGTTGGTTGTCTCATCAAAATGAAGCTACTCACAAAAAATTAGCTTGTTAGTAATGACTGGTAAAAATGGTTTCGTTTATACACAAATAAGAATACCATGAACGTAAATTACTTTTTATGGGCGTTCAGCGACAGCTTATCAACATGCAATTATTATTTTTTTAAATTTCTGGTTCCAAAAACTATTTCTTAAGTTATTGAGTTAGTCGGGTCAAGAAAACCACATCCATACTTACTAATATATAAAGAGGAAAGTTTGTAACTTTGTGAGTTTGTGGGTTTGTTTGTTTGTAGCCGCTAATCTTCGGAAGTACTGAACCTATCATAAAAATTCTTTTATAATTAGAAAGCTACACCATTCAGGAGTGTTATAGGCTATATTTTACTATGATTAAACAAAAATTTCGGATATTAACGACCAACGAAGTGGGCACACTTCGGCTATCTTGGATAAACTATAAATAAAATTAGATATTTACGTTACTATTATCAACGGATTTTATTGCGGTTTTTTAATAAATAGAGTGATTTAAGAGAAAGGTTTCTATGTATAATAATATAAAAAAACATATACCAGAGTGTTTAAAAAATAGTTTACATTTAAAATTCGACATTGACGTTCCTGTTTACATAATGTACAATTGAAAAAAAGTGTTTATAGGAATTGTGCAAAGGTATCTACGGTTTATAAAAAGTTGCCACACAGGGTGGGTCAAAAGATGATATATTAAAAACTTTAAAACAAAAATGCAATTCTAACTATGTTATTATACCATATAGAGGTTTACAAGATTGCTTTAATATAAAGATTTGCAAAATAATTATTAGTATTTAAAAAATATTATACAGTGGGCACAAAGTAAAGATTTTTATCACTATTCAATGGATTATGATGCGGTTTTTTAATAGAGTGATTTAGGAGAAGGGTTTATATGTATATAATAATATCCAAAATATTTACAGTGTAGGGAAAAGAAACTGTTTAACTTCGAATTTAATACATGCGAAGCCGCGGGCAAAAGCTAGTTCACAATAAATTTATAGGTTTGCAAGTAAATGTTTAAAAACTTTTTCAAAACTGTTGGAATTGGCAAAAATTGTCAGTTACATTTTCCAAAAAGATAAACCCGTAAGTTATCTATCATCCAATCGTTTTTAGTTTCTTATTCTCTACTAAATACAAAATTCACACAATAAGTAACAATTCACAAAAAAATAGAGGTCTGTTTTTATATTACACACTTTAAATTCAAAATAGGACATCACAATTTTAAACGGCTTTTCTTTACAAATTTACGTATCATATGTTCAACGTTTCTAGGTTGCTAGGATTCAGAGGCACCCATATAACGCTTACTGCTTGGCTGCTTGCCGCACACCGATTGTTTTGTAGTCGGGGCCTTACAGCATTATGTTTAATTTAGGCTAAAGGAACCAAAAGAAAAATTGTAAAAAAACTAAATTATTAATATTTTTGTTTTCTCTTTGTAGAATGTCTTTTCGCCATTTTTAAAGCCTTTTTATATAGTACTGGCTATTTTGATAACTGGGACAATTACAAAAGTTTCACAGGATTTAATAAATGTAGTAAGTATAACAGATAATTATGGGTATATTTACCAATATTTCGCTGCTAAAAATCCCTAAATGTTTATACTGAATATGTATTCTGGTTGGTTATAATAAGGTAGTAATTGTATTTAATTAATTTTGATACATATTACAATTTTAACAGATTACATATTTAACGCTATTAATAAATTTTGCGTTAAACTCGGATTTACTGTTGAATTTAAGTACTTAGGATACTTAATTTTTTGCGTTTAAAAAGAAAATGTGTATTAAGCCCTATCTAGCACAAATGTTTTACAAAAAAGCCTACACTTTAATATTGATTTTCCAACAAATATTTGCAAAAATGCTAATACATGTTACATTAATTTCTTTCTCTAAAATTTTAAAACTTTTTTTTCTACTACTCTGTATACCGGGTGATTTTCACAAGTGGTCCCCCAAGACTTTACGATAGAAAACTGAAATTTAATTGACATAGTTGTGGATTGGTTAATGTATTCACTTGGTTTTTATAATTTTGAATTTAACCGGAAATCACTGCTACTTTCAAAATTTAAATGGCACCACTGGTAGGTGTACAGTATGTACACGGATGGACTTTACAATGGACAAATGGACCAAAATTTACAAAATTCGTGCTTTTGCTGCAAATTGAGATTTACGTTAAGAAAATTATTTTGTTTTGTACAGGGGCTTCAAAAAGTAGAAAAATGTCAAAATTAGATCGGTACAAAACTGCCTTTATTTTTAATAATTCAGCAAAATGCAAAATAAAACGTTTAAATTTTTCAAATATATTAAAATACAGAAGTCTCTTATATCGCTCAAAAAAGGATCTATGACGTCACAAATCTAATTAAGATCGCTGCTACTCCTGCTGCATGCTTTTAAATATTTCAAAAGCAACGACTGATTCTATATACACAAAACGCTTTCGTTTTTAAACTAAAATTTAAGGTTATAATTTCTCTCTCCCACGGAATTTTTCGGGTCAACTAAGAGCAATCTTTTGAGATTTCAGAGCAACAAAATTTTTAAACCGAAAACAAACCTCCGAGCAGCAGATTGTTAACCAAATACGTAAATCTTATCGAGAGCGATCTTAGATGAACCGAGAGCGGTAAACCGAAAACTCGAAAAGTGTGTAAATTTTTAAGAAAATAACGTTCGAAAATGTCATGGTGACCGCCATTTTTATTGATTTTTTAAAAACAAATGATGGCAGAAAAGGCACTTTTTACATAAAATAAATAAATGTTTGTATTTTATTACCGTAAAAATTCATTTACGGTTTTACCAGTGCTTCAAAAATAAACTGTTGGCAATAAAGAGTTTTAATTATTTAAATGGAAACCACTACATTAAGCTCCTAAAGTTAAACTTAACACTTATTTCTCAATATGTTTCCGTAATTATGCCCTGTATCTTAATCTAATGGTTTTTAAAATATTTTAGGGAAAACGCTAGGCTGCCTTGAAAATATAAAAAGAAATATGCATTTTTTTAAGGTTTCAGTTAAATTTTATTATTACTTTATTTTAAAAACTATGATCTTTAGATATAAGATATAATTAACAGAACAGATTAAGAAATTGGTGCTAAGTTAAACTTAAGGCCTGGGGTAGTGTTTTCAGTGGAATTATTAAAGTTTTTACTGTCGAAAGTCAATTTCTGTAGCACTCCAAGAAATGGCGGTTAATGTGACATTTTTAAACGGTATTTTCTCAAAAACTGCAACAAGCATTTTTTTGATATTGCCTGTAGAATTAATTTTTGGAAAAGTGTATAGGGTGTTTCATTTAAAATAGCAAAGTTAAGAGTATTTCCGGTTTAATCGGATATGCCACATGAAATCTAAGACATTATAAATCTGCCTCCTAGTCAACCATTTATCCGACTAAAATTTTTAAATCTTGTAACACTTCTCAAGAAAATGACAGGCTTGCTAGTAATCTTGTGGGCACCCGGTATAATTTGTCGAACCATATGGAAATTTAAAAAAAAGTATTTTCTTAAAACTTATATTTCTAATAAAAATCTTTGCATATTCTTTAACTGACAAAACACTAATCAAAGTTTAAATAAATCCTCGCGTTTACAAGGTGTATGCAAATTTACAAATTTAGCGTAATAGATAACTGCCTTTATTTTCGGACTTCGAACAAAATATTAGGTAGGAAACTGTTTACAATCAAAAGTTATGTAAAAATAAAAAACCGAAAATAAAATATACCTGTTGCAATTTATCGCGATTACATCGAACTAAATTACCCGTTGTAAATATTTCTCTTTGTCTTTTACTTTCAAGAAACTATGTAATGTAGTATTTGTAATTCAAAAAGAAATTAAATACAATAAAGTTATTTAAAATACCAAACAAAAATGTATGCTTTTTTGGTTTAGTGAGGTTAGAATTTTGAAAGTTGCTTTAGTGTAATGTTTCACATGGTTTTTGTCTTAAAAAAACGCCTTTACTCTACAATGTTTTAAATTAATTTTCTTGTTTTTGTTCTGTGTTAGGATCAATGGTAAAATAACATTTTTAAACATTTTTTATTATCATTATCCTAATTAAATTCAATTTTTAAATATAATAATAGAAAACCATAAAAAAAATATTTTAAAATCTGGGAGTTAAAGCGTTTAAGATAAAAATCGTCTAAAACAATAATCTACAGTGAATTCTAAATTTTAGACTAATTGAAACAAAAATTAGCATACATTTTCGTTTTTATTTTAAATAATTTAAATGCTTTAACAATTAAAAATACCTAATTTGTTTGTTTGTTTATTTATTTAAACGTCAATTGGAATCTTGATATTTTATACCATTTTGAAGATAAGAGGGCAGGTCTTTAATATTCTTAGTGTATGTTTAATTAGAAAACACATTAAAATTGACTAAGGTTAAATATAGTTGTAATTTTTAGAGCGAGCAAATATCCTTTACAATTTTTAATATGAAGTGGTACACATGGAACAAAAACAACTTAAAATATTTTAAAATTTTTCATCTTAATAGTCTTAAAACATTGGAGGTGCCAGCGACTTCTTTTATAACAATAAATTTTGAACTGGCCAAAAAGGTATAAATTATGCAACATTATAAAATTATAATTTTATTAAAGACATGTGTTTGTGTAACTTTTAATTTTCTAGACTTAATTATTATTACGCTTTAAATTTTTTTTATTTAAAAAAAACCATACACATTCAATATGGCACCTCAAAGCTGCGCGCGCTCAATAAGACACTTCGTTACTAAGTTCTAACGGTAAACATTGTAAAATTTTAATATCTTCCAATTTTGCAACATTTTTCGCTATATTTGGCAAATAAAAAAACTTTTAAAAAACAAGTTCTTGATGACCTTTTATTACTCTTATGGTCACGATTTACAGGGATCCCTGAAGCTGAAAGAGCAGTTCTGAAGAACGCAGAGACATAAATCGAGGTAAGGTGTCGCCATTGTCGTTCCTTAAATAATGTATGGTTTGGTTTATTTATTTTTTATTTATTAAATAACAGGTCTACAGTCCGGTGTTACCAAAGGAAATTAATTTTCTTAGATTTTCTATAATTCACAAATATTCCTAATCCTTCTTTCAGATTTTACTAGTTAAAATTTTTAAATAAATGTAATAATTTTTTTCCAAAATTAATCGTCATTTTTTGCTGAAGCGTACGCTCAAAAACATTGTTTACAATTATTCATTTTTAGTTTTATTTAAAAATATTATTATTTAGCACTAGAGTAATCATGGCTTTATATTTATTTAAATTCGCACAATCAGCAGTGCTTCTTGTTAAATTTATTGGTAAGATATTATTTTGATATAAAATAAAGTTAAAAAAACATAGTTTTGCTATTTTTAAGTAAATATTTACCAAAACTAATTTCCATTTACACGAAGTTGCTTAAATTTCGCTGATGACAGGTAGCCAGTTTTTTTTATTTTTGAAATAAAACCTTTTAAATAATTTACAAAGTTAAACAATATTGTTGATTCAATAATAATAATATTTAAATTCAATTAATTATCACTAACCAGTTATTATTATTTATCGATTTTTAAATATTTTAAATTATACAAAATATTATTTTTCTCAAATATTTTTAAAATTAGCCATATTAAAGCATTGTCGCAAAAAAAAGAGTTTGTGTAAATCGAATTACAGAAGTTAAAAAGCAGCTTTAAAAGCTAAAACTGATCCAAGTCAAAGTTATTTATTTTAGTTAGGGTTTAAAAAATAAGATAAATTTGATATTGGGATAATAGCATTTACACTGTATATATATATAAAAACTTTTTTACTCATGATTCTATTAAACAAGACACTGACAAATTTTATTTTCAAACAAAGTTTTTTTTTACCTTTTTCTAATTTTACTAATTAAAATAGTATTGTTTCATTTTAAAATATTAGTCAATCTAATGTAAGGTTACCTAAATTAACAGTACCCTGTCTTGATGGTACGTAAAAAAATTGGCCTACCCTTTATGACATGTATTTGTCGCTTGTACGAAATAATACTAGTTTGGCAAAAATTCGAAAATTTTAATATCTTATATTATTCCTAAAAATAAGCCACTTAATTTTTATAAATTAATTGCTACCACAGAAGCTAATTATGACATAGCCTTTAAAACTCTAACAGGGCGTTATCAAATCAAAATAATTTTAACTTCAACATATTGAACGCGTTAAATAGCGCGCCATTTTAAAAACAAACGTGGCTAAAGATTTACGTCACCTTTCCGATACTTTCAAAGAAAAAGTTTTAAATGTTCTGGAAGATCAATGGTGCTTTGTTTTGTTTAATATACTGCTTCAAAGGTTGTATTTAAGCATAAGAACAGCATTTGAGATAGAGCATAGCAAAACTAAGTTTCCAACATACCAAAATCTGACTGATTTTTTGAAAATCAATGCAGAGCATTAGAATCTGTTTAAAATATGCCATCACAACACATCAACAAAATTAAAAAGGCCAAATTTTCCAAATAGTAATATTTCGCAAAATAATTAACCAATTCCTCAAAATACTAATTGCACTACTTTATATAATCATACTGTAAATTGTGGAGGTACTGCTTTTTCTTCTCCAAGCATCGTGCTTCATTCCACTACTAAAGTTAAAATTTTCGATTCTAGAAGTCTTTTTCAAGTACTTCGTGTCGTTCTTGATTTATTTGGTCAAGACAACTTCATCACCCCTGTCCCCCTGTCGGTGTGATGGCCCGTGCGTTAAAGCGCTGGGTCGTTAGGCGCAGAACTGACGCAGACTTGGTTTCAATCCAGACCAGACCAAAAAGAAAAAAAAGTTTGGTCAGACATTTAGTGGTTAGCCGAACAAAAGACACTAAAAAAGTGTAAAATGTATCGACCCTGAAGCCCCACAGCGCCAGAACACACTAGTTAAATTATAGGGATAAAAACGACCTTTTCTGGTTGGGGGCCCGGTCTTAAATAGGTCATCTGTGGTTCGAAACCCACGTTAAGCTGTAGGTCCCGTCAGTAGATATGCTATGCCGTTTCTAACATAATAAGGGTAGTTTTCCCATAAGAAATACATGGGGAAAATTTAAGCTTCGATTTGCATTTTTGGTGCCATCCCAACCCCTAACGCAAAATTAGAATTTTTCATGCCCTAAGTCGAGTTAAAAAAGTCTCGCCTGCGCCAGGATTGGAACTCAAACCACCTGCGTGAGAACCTATTGCCATATACCACTAGGCTATTGGGGGATCTGATAATTAAATGTTAAACGGGGATCCAATTGAATCTTTATCTAAGTATCAGCACAACAATGACACATCGCCAGCGCATAGTAAACAAACCTAACACGAAATTTAGTTGAACACCTGTCTACGATCACATATGTGGCGTTGTCGATAGTAAGAGTGAACACAACGAAAGCAAATTTCGAGAAAGTTGCAGGTTAAAAAAATTACAAAAGGCACATTATGATTTTGTACTTATTTATTATTCAATTACGTAACTTTTTTAATTTTTATTAATTTTTTAAAATGGTATCACGCAAAAAAATTTTGACCCAATGTTGAGTTCGTCCTTACTATCGGCAACGCCTCATATCAATATTCAAGCCGAACCGGCAACGCTGCACGCAAGATTCCATAGGATCTTGGACATGCCATTTAAACACATGTAAATTTAGTAGTCAAACATGGACAAAGAAGTAACCTATGGACAATTAAGTATATATTGGACAAAATCTCATAGCGTTCATATGGGAATTTTGTTAAAGATAATGGACTAAGCCTGATATGGACAGGGGAAATTTCGGCAAGAAATGAATATATATATTTTAACGTACATTATTTATTCTACTAATTCTTAAATTACAAGAGACTAATAAGTTTTACAATTGATTCTCTTTGTAATTCAGTTTTTTATTTAGTCCTAACTCTAACAGTTGTTTAATTAATCGTTGCTTTTCAATTTGTTTTTCTTTGTACATTTTCCTGATGGAATGTATTTCCAAAACACAGCCCTGTATTTCCTAAATGACGTCATACTAAATTAAATCCACCCCATATATTATTATCAAAACAGATGTATGAATAGTAGGAGATATTAATAAGAATAAAATAAAATGATATGAGGTACTTACACCGTTTTTCTACGCCCGGGGCTTTGGCGGGGGCTTAAGAGTAGGGCCTCGCGTAAAGGTGCGTTGGCCGAATTAAAAAAATATTTTGGTCTCAGTACATACGATATTTACGATTTTTGTTTTAAATGAAGATTAGGGCTTAGGAAACATATTTAAATATAATTTGTAAGAGTATCAGCCATAATTTTTAAATAATTAGCCGAGCGCTAAAAGAAGAGTATACGAATGTCAGAATTAAAAATTAAATATTTTGGTTTCAGTACATACGATATTTACGATTTTTGTTTAAAAGCGAGATTAGAACCTAAGAAACATATTTAAATATAATTTGTAAGGGTATCAACCCTTATTTCGAAAATATTAGCCAAGCGCTAAATTTACGTGAGTCAAATTTAAAAATTAAATATTTCGGTCTAGGGTAAGAACGCGAGGCGGGTCCATCTGTCATTCGAAAAATCTGACGTCATATTTAGGAATCTTGCGCAACACATTATTTTGGGCGTGGTCGCCTGTCATCTGTCAAATATCACGTGACTTAGAAAATGACTGTTCGAAAAGAAGAAGAATCACAACATAACCCTATTTTTAAAGAAGAAGGGCGCTAGCAACATTTGGCGTTAGTTGCCTTTGGCATTAGCAACTTCTGGCGTTTAGGGCTCCTTGAGCCTGACGCTTAGGGTTCCGGGACCAACGCTTAGGGCTCCGGGCCCTACGATAACGCCCCCGCCTAAGCCCTGGGGCCCCACGATCGTAGTGAAGTTAGCTTCATACGTCATTACGTTAAACTAGCCAACATAACCTTAAAGTTATTTTAGGTACACATGCGCAAAAATGACATCAACATAACCTCAAATTTAGGGGTCTTACGCATGCGCGAAATAAAATGACGTCATACCGTAAGCTTAAAATAACATAACCTAAAATTTTGATCTATCTTAAAGTGGTACGCGAGTTACATCCTATAAACTTACTTTATAAGCATTAATTGCCACTCCTAGAAATAGAGATAAGAAAGTTTATAAATATAGCTAGAAATAATATTTTATGACACTTCTGTTAGTTGAGTCTAAACTGTTGTAACTTTAGTTTTCGTTCCCGTTCCTCTCAAAAATAAATTTTGTTACAATTTTCGAGTTTGGTGAAAAATAAAAGTATTTTTTCTCAAGAAAAATTGTTTTTAAAAACATCATTCTTTCGGCCCGTATTGTAACTGGCGCAGTCAAGGTAGCATTTTGGGACGTGTTAAGGGCATATTAGCACGGTTTTTTCAAAAATTCGCCCAAAAAACAAACCTACGGAACGTCTGAGAAGTTTTCGAAGCAGATAGTACCGATCTAAGGTGGCAAGAAAACGACAACGACGAGGGAAGTGCCGTGTGTAGATAGTGCCGATCTAAGGCGACACACGACATCAAGAATCCTGAAGGAAAAACTTCAACAGAGGCCAACTTCAGCAAGTCCCTGGAGAATTTCCAACGTCCAACCAGTGTGTTCACAAGGACCTGAAGACATCGATTGGACCAGGGAAGGTGACTTCGTATGGTAGATAGTGCCGATCTAAGGCGCCATAAGAAGCCATCAAGAATCCCGATTCTCTAGGCCTAGGTTAAGGTAGATTAAGAAGAAACGTAGATTTAAGAAGAAACCAATGAAACTGATACCAATCTTCATAGTACTGTAAGTCCAAAAATATTTTTATTTTTCCTGTACCATTGTATCGATATTTTCCTTTTATTTTTATTATTTTGTTTCACCCCTATTTATAGCGTATTTATAACGTAACACTATTTCTATTCTGATAACAATTATTTAATTAAGCAAGTGTGCTTACTTTAATCTGCAAAATAGCATAAGTTTATTTTTAAACCAACAACTAAAAATTTTTATATTTTTATTGTACAGAGTGTAACTAGTCTTCAAAATAGATTTAATTAACGAATTTAATTTAGATTCACTCATCGAATCTTTAAATACTTTATCTATAAACCAATCAGATACTGGTTCCAATAGCAATACAATGTCTAATCCAAATTATCAACTCTTAAGATATCAAGCTGATAACATTCCTGTTTTTGATGGTAATCCAAAATTATTAAATAGATATATAATTGCTGTAGAAAATTTTCAAAAAGCTTTTAAAAATAGAAATAATGCTAATGATCCAATTAATACTGTGATTTTCGACACTATTTTAAGTAAATTAAGTGGTAGAGCCGCAGAATTAATAATTTCACGAATTGAACTTAATAGCTGGGAACTCATAAAAGATGTACTTTATCAAACATTTTCCGATCACAGATCAATTGATTGCTTAATCCAAGACTTATTAAACTTAAAACCCTTTAAAAATGAAAGTCCTCTATTATTTGGTATGAGAATACAAGATTGTAGAAGCTTGCTTTTTGCTAAATTAAATGCTAGTCCAGAATCACCAGAAGTTAAAAGAATAAAAATTGATCATTACGAATCTTTTGCTCTTAAAACTTTTTTAAATGGTTTACCTTACAACTTACAATTAGTAACGCGTCTAAAAAATCCTAATAACTTAGAACAAGCTATGTCTTATGTGCGTGAAAAAGAAAATTTTATTTCCTTTAAAAATGCTCAATATTCAAATTTTAAACAACCAATTATTCAAAATAAAAATCAAAAATTTAATATACCCCAATATAGACCAATTGAGACCTATATACCAAGACAAACTTATGTACCACAACAGACTTACATACCTCAAACGTTTAATTACCAGAGACCTTTTTCTAGCTTTCCACAACAAAATAATTTTAATAATTTTGCGCAACAAAATAATCCTTTTGCTCAAAGACCTAATTTTTCACAGCCTAATACGTCATTCAGTCAACAAAGACCGAATTTTTCCAATAATAATAACTCTCAAAATACTTTTAGAAACCAAGGTTTTGCGCAGCAAAGACCTCAGAATTTTAATCAGCAAAGACCTCCTTTTAATAATTTTAATAATCAAAATTTCGGACAAATGTCTCGAAGAACAAATTTAAATAGAAATATAGAACCGATGGATACTTCTTCTGGAAACACAGTTATTCATAATAAATTTATTTCTCAAGAATTATATAACCAAGAAGTTCTTCAGCAAACGCCTGAACAACAAAATACTTTACTTGAAGAACCCTGTAGCTTTGAAAATAGTAATTATCCAGAAAATAATTACACTTTTGATCCTAATAACTATAACTATTCAGAAATTGACTATAACCAACCCTATGATTTTTCCTATTTAAATACAGGTCAACCAAATATCGTAGATAACTTAAATACTCAATTTTACGAAAATACCCAAAACAATGAAACGGAAAATGCAAATTTTACTCAAACGAGCCTGAATTCGAACCAGACATAATATTTCTAAATAATTACAATATTCAGTTACCATTTATTTTAATCCCTGAATTAAATGCTAAATTTTTATTAGATACAGGAAGTACAAGAAGTTTCATTAACCCTCAAATTGCTTACCAACATTTTCCACATCTTATTAAAGAAGAAATTTTTCAAGTACAAACTGCCCACGCAACATCTTTTCATAACGAAGTTGCTACATTGCCAATTTTTCCAACTTTTGATACCCCCGGTATACATAAATTTTATCTTTTTGATTTTTCTAATAAGTTTGGAGGATTAATAGGTTTAGATCTAATTAAACAATTAAATGCTAATTTAGATTTTAGCAAATCTTTGTTAAAATTGCCTAATACAGAAATTCCGATACGTCATGAACACGAAAATGAGAAAAATTCTGAAAATATTAAAAATAATTTTTCTTATATTATTGAACCAAGAACTATTCAAAAAATCCAAATTCCTGTTAATATACCAAGCGGTTATGGTATTCTTCCTTATCAAAAACTAGGACATATTGAAATCCCAGAATGCCTTGTAAAAATAGAAAATTATCAAACTTTTACTACCGCCTTAAATCCAGAGAAAACCCTATAGAGCTCCAATTTCTTGAACCTTTTGATATCGAAAAAATA
Organism: Listronotus bonariensis; assembly: GCA_014170235.1. NCBI lineage: Eukaryota > Metazoa > Arthropoda > Insecta > Coleoptera > Curculionidae > Listronotus > Listronotus bonariensis. The sequence continues at coordinate 134,934 of JACEGR010001641.1, read as the reverse complement.
AATTTAAATGAACTTAATTTTATAGATCACCCGGTATCATACGAAAAACCAGAAAAAGAACTTGACAATTTACTTAAAGCTAATCTAAAAAACATTAATTTAGATCACTGTAATTACGAGGAAAAAACAGAAATTCGTAAACTTTGCCATGAATTTAGGGACATTTTTCACTGTGAAGGTATACCCTTATCTTTTACAAATGCAATTAAACATAATATAAAATTAACTGACGACACCCCAATTTATACTAAAACCTATAGATATCCAGAAATACACCGCGAAGAAGTAAAAAGCCAAATTTCAGATTTATTAGAACAAAATATTATTAGACATTCAAATTCCCCTTGGTCATCCCCAATATGGATAGTACCTAAAAAATTAGATCAGTCCGGCAAGCAGAAATGGCGCATGTGCATAGATTTCAGATCACTTAACAAGGTCACAATAGATGACAAGTTTCCTTTGCCTCAAATAACCGAAATTTTAGATAAACTAGGTAAAGCCCATTATTTTACAACCCTTGATCTTGCTAACGGTTTTTATCAAATACAAATGAACGAAGAAGATATTCCCAAAACAGCTTTTAGTACTGATTTAGGTCACTATGAATTTTTAAGAATGCCTTTTGGTCTTAAAAATGCCCCGGCAACTTTTCAAAGAGTAATGAATAATATTTTACGCGGTCTCCAAAATGAAATTTGTTTTGTTTATCTAGATGATGTCATTATATTTAGTACAAGTCTACAAGAACACTTACTTAAATTAAGAAAAGTTTTTACAAGATTACGTGATTCAAGATTCAAAGTCCAATTAGATAAATCTCAATTTTTAAGAAAAGAAGTCCAATATTTGGGACACATTGTAAGTAAAGATGGTGTAAGACCAAATCCCGATAAAATAAATGCAGTCAAAAAATTTCCAATTCCAAAAAGTACTAAAGAAATAAAATCATTTTTAGGCTTAGTTGGTTATTACCGACGTTTTATTAAAGATTTTGCAAAAATAACAAAACCGATGACACGGTGCTTAAAAAAGAATGTTAAGATAGAGCATACACCTGACTTTAAAAACGCTTTTGAACATTGCAAACAACTTTTAATAAATGCCCCAATTTTACAGTATCCAGATTTTTCTAAACCTTTTCTTTTGACTACAGATGCAAGTAATTACGCATTAGGTGCAGTATTATCACAAGGAACTATTCCAAATGACAAACCAATAGCATACGCCTCACGAACTTTAAATGAATCCGAATTACATAATTCAGTTATCGAAAAAGAACTCTTATCGATAGTTTGGGCATGTAAATACTTTCGTCCTTATTTATTTGGTCGCAAATTTTATATTTATACTGATCACAGACCTCTTGTCTGGCTTTTTAATTTAAAAGAACCGAATTCTAAATTGGTAAGATGGCGCTTAAGCTTAGAAGAATACGACTATCAAATTATTTATAAAAAGGCTCTCAAAATAGTAACGCCGATGCCCTTTCGCGCATTCAATTAAATGTCTATGAAAACGAATCAATAATTAATAATCCAGGCGATTCAAATCAAGATATCGTAGAATATTTACGTCATTTAGCAGAAAATCCTATTCAAGACGCTGAAAATCCTACTCAAGACGACGAAAAAATTGCATCAGAAAAACCGAGTTGCAGTAAGCAAAAAATAAACATTTTATCTGACATTAAGGTCGCACACGCGAATACTTCTGACTCAACAGTTCACAGTAATCAAGATAACCCCGGAAATGCAAGTCTAAATATCCTTGATGAAATAATTAACAATAAAAGCTTACAATTTCTAATTAAAAAATCACCTCACCCTGATATTCAATTTAAAACTGAAAACTTTGGCAAAAATAAAATTAATCATATAGAACTGCCTGAAAATCCTGAAACTATAAAAATATTTATTCGTGATTATATGAGTCCCAATAAAACGTGTTACGTATATTTTCACAATAAAGAATTAATTCCGATTTTTACTGATGTCTATCTTAAAAATTTTCAAAATATTAAAATTATACGGTGTACTAAGTTAGTAAGTAATATTTTGGAAAAAGAAGAAAAAATTTTACTTATCAGTCACCAACATCAAAGTAAAACGAATCATAGAGGCGCAGTAGCTACTTATGAACGATTAAAAGAATTGTATTATTGGCCTAAAATGAAAGACGATATTAATCAATATATTAACGATTGCAATATTTGCCAAACTGCAAAATACAGCAGACTTAAATCTTACGTCCCCCTTACAAAAACTGACACACCCTCTAAACCTTTTCAAATGTTACATATGGATACATTTATTTTTGAAACACAGAACTTTTTAACAATATTTGATAAATTCTCAAAATTCGGACAAGCTTACCCTTATGATAAAAATGCAAAATCGGTTTGCGATAAATTAATAAATTTCTTTTCATTTTATGGTTGCCCCGAAACAATAACATGTGACAACGGCGGAGAATTTAATAATGACCTTTTAAGAGAACTACTTAAAGCTCAGAAAATAAATATACATTTTACTACCCCTAAACATCACGAGTCAAACTCACCAGTAGAACGTTTCCATTCTACCCTTATCGAACATTTAAGAATATTAAAACAAAAAGATAAAAATAAATCAGTTACAGAATTAATGCCCTACGCTATTATAGCATACAATTCAAGTGTTCATAGTACAACCAAATTTAGCCCACATGAACTTGTCTTAGGTCATACAAACTCAAGAGACCCTTTAGATCTTATCCCTACTACTTTTTACTCTGATTATATTTCGTCTCATAAAGAAAAAATAGACGCAGTCTATGAAAACGTTGCAAACAAAACTGATCTTAAAAAACAAAATGTTTTAACAAAAACAAACACTAAAGGCGACGAATCGTCAGATTTCCAACTTAATCAAAAGTCTATAAAAAATTGTCAGAAAGAAATAAAAATAAGCCAAAATTCACTGGCCCTTATTTAATAATCGAAATACTTGAACACAATCGTGTAAAAATAAAAAATCTTAAATATCCAGATAAAACGGAAATAATTCATATAAAAGAATTAAAAAAGCCACTTGTTACAGATGGTCCCTCACCGAAGGAAACACCCCCAAATACCACAACTTAAATGATAATCCAGGAATCTTACCCTATAAGATAGGTAGTGCCTTAAAAGCAACAAATCATTGGACATTTATACAAATATTTGATATGAATAGTTTATTTAGTGAATTCTTAGATATAAATAATAAATATAATATTCTTAGAGAAAACATTAAAAACTTTACCAAATATGAAGCAGAATTTTCTAACTCATATATAATAACTGACAATTTACAGCAAAAAATCTATAATCAATTAAATCAAATAATCCCAACTAAAACACGCAAAACACGTGCATTAGTAAATGCCTTAGGTAGCATAATTAAAGCCATTACAGGTAATTTAGATCAAGATGACGCGGAACGAATTGACAATAACATTAATATACTCAGACAAAACCAAGAAAACGAAAAACTTGCCCTAGACAAACAAATGACCATTCTAAGCAAATCAATTAATAATTTTGAAGAAATTATAAAAACGTATCTCATAACCAAAAAACTTTAAATCTACGAGTTAATGAACTCATACAAGTAATAAATAATGTCGAAATCGAAGAAACCAATCTTTTTGAATTTTTTCGCATTCATATGGTTTTTACCCAAATAACTACTTATTATCAAAATATTTACGATATTTTAGAAAATATTCAAACGGCGATTACTTTTGCAAAATTAAATACTTTTCATAGCTCTATATTAAACCCAGAATTATTTTTAGATGAGTTGCAAATATTAAATAATAAACTAACATTCGAAAAACTGCCATTTGAGCCAGTAATAAACAATGTTTTAAATATAGAAAACACTTTAGAGATAAGAAGTTATTCTAAAAATAAACAGATAATCTTTGTCATTGAGGTTCCACTAGTAGAGAAAGAAAACTATAATTTATTCCAGTTATTTCCTTTACCTACGAGATATAATAATCATTATAAAATTATTGTGCCCAATTTTGAATATTTATTGATAAATGACTATAATTTTGGTTATTCTAATCAACCATGTAAACAAATTGCTAATAATTATTATTTATGTACTCATATACATTCTGAAAACTTTTATAATAATATACCGTGTGAAGTGCAACTTTTAAAATACAAACACAACATTTCCAATTGTAATGCATTATTTGTGAATATTGAAAATATGCAACTTCAAAACATTGACGAAAATAAATGGATTTTAGTAACAAATACAGATCTTGTCGCTGTTGAAACATGCGAAAACTCACAGAATAATGTGTTATTAAATGGGACATATTTAATAGAATTAAGTTTCCCCTGTAACTTAAAATTAGGAGATATTGTTATAACTGGTTATAAATATAGTAAACATGCTTTTCAAAATGTTCCTTTACCAAATATTAATATTAATCTAACTCATAAAACACTGTATAAAAAGGTAAAACTGCTCAATTTAAAAAATATTAATTTTAATAAACTAAACAATTTACAGGAAGAGATTAATCTCCAAAAATCAGAAAATTCTAGATTATTAAATACAAATATTTATTTTAATAAAACCAGCTTTTGGACAGTTTTACTGTACTTAATTATTTTAATTTTAATATCATTTCTTTTATGGAAGTATTTATGGCCTATTTATTTGAAATTTAAAGAAAATAAAATCAATCAAAATGAAATCTATTAAAAATTAGGTCATAAAAACTTAATAAGTGTATATGCCCATCTAAGGGTGGAGGAGTTACATCCTATAAACTTACTTTATAAGCATTAATTGCCACTCCTAGAAATAGAGATAAGAAAGTTTATAAATATAGCTAGAAATAATATTTTATGACACTTCTGTTAGTTGAGTCTAAACTGTTGTAACTTTAGTTTTCGTTCCCGTTCCTCTCAAAAAATAAATTTTGTTACAATTTTCGAGTTTGGTGAAAAATAAAAGTATTTTTCTCAAGAAAAATTGTTTTTAAAAACATCATTCCTTCGGCCCGTATTGTAACTCGCGTGCGTTGACATAACCTAGAAATAGGGACGTTGACCGAATATGCAATAAAATCGTCATTTTCGGTCGCAACTTCCGGTCGTCAAAAAATAGCCTTGTTTGGGTACAAATGAAAGGTCTTGACTTGGAGATTACTAATTATGCATTTTTAACGATTTTTATTTTGTAACTTTCTTATTTATGAATATTTTTTAAAAACTTTAACTTATTTGGATTCCTTACGGCCTCTAGATACCGAATATGTAATAAAATCGCCATTTCCTGTCGCAACTTCCGGTCGTCAGAAAGTAGTCTTGTTTAGGTTCAAATGAAAGGTCCTGACTTGTAGAATACTAATTAAACATTTTTAACAATTTTTATTTTACAACTTTCTTATTTATGAATATTTTTCAAATTTTAACCTATTTAGATTTCTTGAAGCCTCTAGATAACGAATCTGCAATAAAATCGTCATTTCCGGTCGCAACTTCCGGTCATCAAAAAGTAATCTTGTTTGGATTTAAATGAAAGATCTTGACTTGGATATTACGAATTAAGCATTTTTAACAATTTTTATGATTTTTAGCTATTTAATTATCACTTGTTTTGCAGAATTATATTTAAATGTGAATATTGTAACCGCGAATTCACCCGAAAAGACAATTTAAACAACATGGCGACTGTCGGACTGCAGCCAAAGTCTGCCGTATTTTAGAAAAACAGTGCCGTATTTTAGAAAAACAGTGCCGTATTTTAAGAAAAACAGAGCCGTATTTTAGAAAACGGTGCCGTATTTTAGAAAAACAGTGCCGTATTTTAGAAAACAGTGCCGTATTTTAGAAAAACAGAGTCGTATTTTAGAAAACGGTGCCGTATTTTAGAAAAACGGTGCCGTATTTTAGAAAAACAGTGCCGTATTTTAGAAAACGGTCCTGTATTTTAGAAAAACAGTGCCGTATTTTAGAAAACGGTGCCGTATTTTAGAAAAACAGTGCCGTATTTTAGAAAAACGGTGCCGTATTTAAGAAAAACCGCGTTCATCTTCCGAATAACACAAATTATTAGGTCAAATATTGTGGCAAAAATTATATATTAAATATATAAAGGGTTATCTTAAAACAAAAACAGTTACATTTGAAACATAAAGATACATATTGTACTTAATAAAAAATATATACAGAGTACATACGTAACATGTTTATCGAGTGTGATTACTATTTACCAAAAATTTTAAGATTATAGTGATTACAAAGCGACATTGTATTTTCTAATGATTGGACACTTTTCTTCTACGGAAACCAGGAACTTGTAGCAACATATACGAGGACAGATCTTCATAGTCTATACCTCTGAAGGATAAATAATTCTTTAGTTTCTTAAACTCGGGATGGATGCCAATTTTGAGAGGTTTTTTCTACGTTTTACATCTTTAATCATCACTGCTAGATAAATAGCAAACACCAATTGTAGTTCGTGAAATAGCTCACAGGCTAGGGGTTGTTTTATATCTATTGATTTGTAAAGTGGAAATCGTCTCGTCCGTCGATCTTCTGATGAAAATATTCTGATAGCACCGCCTTTACCCATGGCATACCATAATGTGCCTTTTTGATAAGGGACAGGTAAATAGCAGGAGAAAAATAAGGAGTCTCTTTATTCGATATTTCAGTTTTAATCTCATAATCTCAGTTCCATGAAATGTTTTTATTAAACAAAGAGATATAGGAGTGAAGGACTTTATCGGGAACTTTAGAATTCTTATAAAATTTTTGAAAGTCTTCAGAGACGATACTCATTATGGCAAAGTTACTACACAACTAACGAAACCAACAAAGATTAGAACCTTTTAAGGATTTTAAGCGGTTGAAAAGAGCTGATCAGTAAATAACATAAATTTTATTTAAAAAACGCAAAATTACTGGTTTTTAAATAAAATCACTCTTTTATACCGTCTTTTAAATAATTATACTGTAATACACTGTTTATTAATAAAATAACTGCGATATAATTTAAAAGACGGCAAAATTACTGCTTTTTAAATAAAATTACTGTTATTTGCCGTCTTTTAAATTATATCGCTGTTATTTTATTGATAAACAGTGTATTACAGTATAATTATTTAAAAGACGGCACAATTACTGCTTTTTAAATAAGAACACTGTTATTTACCGTCTTTTAAATAATTATACTGTAATACACTGTTTATTAATAAAATAACAGCGATATAATTTAAAAGACGGCAAATAACAGTGTTCTTATTTAAAAAGCAGTAATTGTGCCGTCTTTGTGTGGGGCCCCAGGACTTAGGCGGGGGCGTTATCGTAGGGCCCGGAGCCCTAAGCGTTGGTCCCGGAACCCGAAGCGTCAGGCTCAAGGAGCCCTAAACGCCAGAAATTGCTAATGCCAAAGGCAACTAACGCCAAATGTTGCTAGCGCCCCTCTTCTTTAAAAGTAGGGTTATCTTGTGATTCTTCTTCTTTTCGAACAGTCATTTTCTAAGTCACGTGATATTTGACAGATGACAGGCGACCACGCCCTAAATAATGCGTTGCGCAAGATTCCTAAATATGACGTCAGGTTTTTCTAATGACAGATGGACCCGCCTTGCGTTCTTACCCTAGACCAAAATATTTAATTTTTAAATTTGACTCACGTAAATTTAGCGCTTGGAAAATATTTTCGAAATAAGAATTGATACCCTTACAAATTATATTTAAATATGTTTCTTAGGTCCTAACCTCGCTTTTAAACAAAAATCGTAAATATCGTATGTACTGAAACCAAAATATTTATTTTTTACGTAGATGTAATAAAAACACAAATTTTACTTTGTTATTTTGTCACATATTTTATATTGCTTTTTGCGTTACTGCAGTTTCGACATACTATGTCATTTTCAAACGACTTTTTGTTTTTAATTTTTTAATAATTTTAATTAAAAATCCTAACAACTCGCCATCAGTTCCACAGCAGCAAGTGATTCTAAAGTCATTAAAACAAAAATCCAAACGGATAATCTTTCAATCACAAAAGCAGATAAAGGCAATTCTATAGTAATTTTAAAAAATGAACAATACATAAGTAAAATAAACGACTTCCTAGAAAAAGAACAACCTACTCAACTACCAAACGACCCCACCGAAAAACTCAAAAACTATTAAAAGACACAATTAAAGATATTCAGGGCATTTTAAATGAAAAAGAAAAGTATTTCTTAATAAATAAAAATCTATCCCCCCAATGTTATATGGTCTAATAAAAATACATAAAAATGGGGAACCAATAAGACCGGTTGTTTCCTATGTAAACACTCATTTACAAAAAGTAGCAGAAAAACTTAATAACATTATCAGGGAAGTCTTACAATTTACGCCAAAATTCTCAGTAAAAAATTCCATAGAATTAACCAATCACCTTAAAAATAAAACACTTTTAAATAACTCCACGTTAATATCATTTGATGTCACAAATATGTTTCCGAATATCTCAAACCAAGATTGTATAGATATTATAGATGAAATGCTTTTCGAAAAAAATATTAACATAGTAAAACATCAAGAAATTTTAGAATTACTTAAACTCTGCATTAACGGCAGTTACTTTCAGTTTAATAACAAATTTTATAAACAAAATGATGGTTTAGCAATGGGATCACCCCTTAGCCCGTTACTTGCTGAAATATTTATGTCAAAACTTAAAGAAAATTTTTTAATTACACCTTTTGCTAAACACATACATTTTTGGTATAGATACGTGGATAATATCCTTGTTTGCTTTACCGGAACTGATGAAGAGTTACAACTTACATTAAACCACCTAAATTCAATTCATCCAAAAATAAAATTTACAGTAGAAAAAGAAGAAAATGACTGTATTAATTTCTTAGATATAAGCATAACAAAATTTGACAATAAATGAAATTTGATATTTATATAAAACCCACATTTTCAGATACAACCATTCCTAGTAACTCTAATCACCCAAATAGCCACAAATTTTCAGCATATAGATCTATGGTTCACCGAGCCTTTGCCATCCCACTAGAACAAGACAAATTAAACAAAGAACTAAATACTATCAGATCGATTGCCATAAATAACGGCTACAAAATTAAACACATTAATAACCTAATTAACAAAAAACAGAAATTAAATACCATAAGTAAAATATACCCAAAAATAAAAGCATCCAACTCAGACAAAAAATACACAACCCTTACATATTTTGGACCTATATCTGATAAAATAGCAAATATTTTAAGTAAAAATAATATGAAAATAGCATTTAAACCATCGCAAAAATTATCCAACCACCTTTTTAACGTAAAAGACAAGATTAATAAACATAAAAAATCTGGAGTTTATAAGCTAGAATGTTCAGAGTGCAATAGTTGCTACATAGGACAAACAGGCCGAAGCTTCGAAAAAGATTTAAAGAACACTAAGCATCATTTAGATTAGGCAAAAGAAATTCAAATTTTTCAAACCATTTTCTAGACTCTGGTCATTCTTTCCCTAATATAGATAGTATAAAAATTTTACACTTAGAACAAAAAAGTAAAAAATAAGATATATTAGAGAACATAGAAATCTATAAACACAATAAAAATAGTAATGTAAATCTTCTTAATCTGCAAACAGACATAAAAAATTCCCAATTATTTAATATTTTCGACTAACTGTAAAAGTTTATTATAGCAGTATACTTGTAACAATAGAGATAGGACCTAACAATTGTAAAGGATAAACCAGATGTTATATTTACGTTATAAGGTATAAATTTATGCACTTTTTGTATTTCATTCACTTTTAAAAAGTCGTTTGAAAATGACATAGTATGTCGAAACTGCAGTAACGCAAAAAGCAATATAAAATATGTGACAAAATAACAAAGTAAAATTTGTGTTTTTATTACATTCTACGTAAAAATGTATTGTCACAAAGTAACGGACTACTCAATGGATTATTTATTTTTTAATTCTGACATTCGTATACTCTTCTTTTAGCGCTCGGCTAATTATTTAAAAATTAGGGCTGATACTCTTACAAATTATATTTTAATATGTTTCCTAAGCGCTAATCTTCATTTAAAACAAAAATCGTAAATATCGTATGTACTGAGACCGAAATTTTTTTTTAATTCGGCCAACGCACCTTTACGCGAGGCCCTACTCTTAAGCCCCCGCCAAAGCCCCGGGCGTAGAAAAACGGTGTAAGTACCTCATATCATTTTATTTTATTCTTATTATTATCCCCTTCTATTCATACATCTGTTTTGATAATAATATATGGGGCGGATTTAATTTAGTATGACGTCATTTAGGAAATACAGGGCTGTTTTTTGGAAATACATTCCATCAGGAAAATGTACAAAGAAAAACAAATTGAAAAGCAACGATTAATTAAACAACTGTTAGAGTTAGGACTTCATAAAAAACTGAATTACAAAGAGAATCAATTGTAAAACTTATTAGTCTCTTGTAATTTAAGAATTAGTAGAATTAAAAATGTACGTTAAAATATATATATTCATTTCTTGCCGAAATTTCCCCTGTCCATATCAGACTTAGTCCATTATCTTTAACAAAATTCCCATATGAACGCTACGAGATTTTGTCCAATATATACTTAATTGTCCATAGGTTACTTCTTTGTCCATGTTTGACTACTAAATTTACATGTGTTTAAATGGCATGTCCAAGATCCTATGGAATCTTGCGTGCAGCGTTGCCGGTTCGGCTTGAATATTGATATGAGGCGTTGCCGATAGTAAGGACGAACTCAACATTGGGTCAAAATTTTTTTGCGTGATACCATTTTAAAAAATTAATAAAAAATAACAAAGTTACGTAATTGAATAATAAATAAGTACAAAATCATAATTGTTTTTTTACGCCTTTTGTAATTTTTTAACCGCAACTTTCTCGAAATTTGCTTTCGTTGTGTTCGCTCTTACTATCGACAACGCCACATATGTGATCGTCGACAGGTGTTCAACTTAATTTCGTGTTAGGTTTGTTTACTATGCGCTGGCGATGTGTCATTGTTGTGCTGATACTTAGATAAAGATTCAACTGGATCCCCGTTTAACATTTAATTATCAGATACCCCAATAGCCTAGTGGTATATTGCGTTGGCTGACATTACCCAGACGTAAAACAAGGGTGCACAATAAGCCAGGGTTATCCCAGCCCCTCTTAAATCTACAATCATGTTCATCACCCAAGCCTGTCTAAACCAGTTAGGTGTTACCAGGAAACAACGGAATGTGCCCATAATCGGCGGTAATAAATCATCATCTAGTACCAATGTTATAACTAATTTCACAATAAGACCTATTGGTCAAACAGATCCTACTTTTAATTTTGGGGCACTTATTTTACAAAAAATTAAAATTACCAGTGTAGACTGGAATTATATTTTAAACTTAAAACTAGCTTATAAACATTTTTATACTCCTGCACCAGTTGATATGCTTCTAGGTGCTGATCTTTATTCTTAAATTCTTTTATTACGTCGAGTACCTGGCAAATTAGGGTAACCAACAGCTATGGAGACTGTTTTTGGTTGGGTGCTTTTAGAAAAAACTAATAATGAACTTGCTTTATTCTTAACACTAAATTCATATTTTGCCACTTTTGAATCGAATTTTAATCAAAATATCGGCAAATATTGGAAACTAGAATCTCGGCCTTTCAAATTACATCTCTCACCTGGTGATAAAAAGTGTTATAATATATTTTTAAATACTGTAACCCGAAATAATTCTGGTCGGTCGTTTTATTGTTTATTTATTTTTATAACAATACACTACAGAAACAAATGTTCTAAATGGTTTTAAAAATAATTAACAATATACCCACAAAATATCTATATACACACACACATACAGAGCCAGAAAAATATTAAAATACAATAAACAATATAAAAACAAGAAGATAAAGATATAATAAATATAAGAATATAACAAAACGATATAGTTGACTAGTTATTCTATTTTAAGTCCTTTTATAACTGAGACACTCACATTAAAAATATCACAGTTCGAAAAATGATGGATATAATTCCGCAGCAATCCATCCACAAAAGTCCTCTGTCCAGAATTAGTTCGATGCGTCCTTTAGAAAAATAGCTGCATTTGTCTTGTTTGCCTCGCAGGAATAAAAAAGTACTAGCTCCAGTGGGGATTTACAATTGATTTTCCCAATAATTAATTTATGTAAAAAGATAACGAGCGCTTTCTTTTGCCTACTCTCCAAACTATACATGCCGCATAGGGGAAGTCTTGTATCGTAGGGTATATTTTGATAAAGATGAAGGTTTCGCTGCCTTTTCGCCACGCCGAGCCTGATCTTGGAGATACATACTTTGAAGCATATAGATGCTTCAGACACTTCCCAGAATCTCGTTTACCTAAAAGAAAATAAAAAAAATTGTCATATAAGTCTTATTTTGCCTTCCAAATCCAATAAAATGTTCAATTATCTTTTCCACCACTGCGTAGTCAAACCCGATAAATTAAGTTTTAAAGTTCGCGTAGTTTTTAATGCCAGTTCTAAAAGAACAAAAGTTTTAAGTCTAAATGATACTTTATTACCTGGTCCCAAACTTCTAGCCAGAATAAACACTACCCTTAAATTTTGCTTCCACCCAATAGTATTTTTGGCGGACATAAAACAAATGTATTTTCAAATACTTCCAACTCCAAACCATAGAGATTTCCAAAGAATTTTATGGTGTTTTAATTCTAAAGAACCTTTACAAGAGTACCGTTTAAATACAGTTTGGTAAAAGCTCAAGTCCTTTTCTTGCAATACGCACAATTCAACACTTGGCTTCTATAGAAAATAAAATTATCCTGGCGCACGCCAAATTCTTTTAAATGATATATTTGTTAATGACTTTGCATAGGCGCACCATCTCTAGATATTGCATTCTCCTCTCAAAAAGATCTCATTAAAATTCTAAAAATCTGCTGGTCTTAAGCTCCGAAAATGCGCTAGTAATCACCCAAAACTTCTATCTTCCTTTTTATAAGATATATATAATCCTTTAGATAAACTATGTACAAAACGAAATATTTAATTTGATATTGCTTCCTTGGGTTTTTTTATCACCAGTATGCTTTTCCGCTAAACATTTACTGTAAAAGCTCTGGATTTCTAAAATAGATTGTGACGACCAACCTTAGCAATCTATTATTGATATCTGGACGCAATTTTAAAATAAACTCCCATTTTTATCAAATAACTAATTTCCAAGAAACCTATTTTCTAATAAGATTACCCGGTGAATTACGTAGTGTCTCTGATGCCTCAGAGAATGGCTATCTTAAGCTAGTAAACAGTAAAAGTAAAACTGCCCTTTTTATAGGTAAATTACGAGTTTTGCTCCTTAAATCCCTAAGTATTTCAAGGTTGTAACTCTTAGAATCTACCCATTATGCTAATCTTCTTAATGTTCTTATAAAATACATCATGCTTTTCATATATCTATTGCCCAAGTTTTCACTTATTCAGATTCAAGTTGTATTAGCTGGATCTCTAATTTGTCTCATCGTTGGAAATGTTTTGTGGCCAATGAGCCAGCTATATTTAAGAAACTATTTCAAATGTTTCATGTCACCATGTCACTTCACAAGAGAATCTTGCAGACTGTGCTAGTCGCGGATTAACTCCAGCACAATTGGTTAGTTATTTTCTCTGGTTAACCGGCCCATTGTGGCTAACTCTAACTCAATAAGAGCGAAAAGTTTACCAGTTTTACCAACAAAATTTAGAATTAAATTATATTGATCAAGAGAAAAAAAGTCACGAAAATGAAATAACTTTTAACTCTAATTAAAAGTGCTTCTATCGATACTATTTTTTTCAATATTTCTTCATTGTCCAAGATACAAAAAGTTATTTTGTGTTTTTCTAGATTTATTCACAACTGCCATAATACAAATTCCAGGGTTTCTGGACCAATATCTCGATTTAAATTACAAAACTTATTTAAAATTCCAGTTAAAAAAACTCAAGAAATTCAATTTTCTAATTTAAATATCCAATTAAAAAATAATTTACTAGCTATTACCTAAACCTTTTCGTTAACCCTCACCTTTTCTTGACAAGTATGGTATTGTTAGAGTAGGCAGCCGTTTAAGGCATGCTAATATTTATTTTGAAGCTAAACACACACTTCTTTCACCCCGATCGCATTGACTTACCGAACCTATTATTAAGCCTATTCATAAAGGAAATTTACACCCCGGACTTAATACCGTTATATACTTATCACGCCAGCAACTTTGTATTTTATCAGTACGCCGTCCTATTTAATCTGTCCTGTCAAAATGTCTACGTTGTTTTCGCACGAAACCCAAAACTTACATCTCATATATCTTACTAGACTTACCTTCGTTTTGCATATCTCAAATCAAATGTTTTTCTTATGTAAGTCTAGATTATGCTGGCCCCATTAGTATAACCATGGGCAGATACCGTGGTGCAAAAGTTTATAAATCTTATATGTGCATCTTCGTCCGTTGTGCCACCAAGGCAATATTGAACTTGCTTCGGATTTATCATCTGATGCTTTTATGGCTATATTTCGGCTCTTTGTGGCCAGGCGTGGTCATTGCACCAATACTTATAGCGATTACGGTACTAATTTGGTCGGTGCCAATACACAATTAAAAGATTTTTTGAAATAAGCAGCCGAAAATCTGCAAATTATTAGGCACTTTAATACCCCTGCGTGTCCACATTTTAACGGTCCTAGCGAGGCTGCCGTTAAATCTGTTAAGTCCCATTTATATTGAGTAATTGGTGACCAAAAATTACCATATGAAAAATTAAACACTTTGCTATGGCAAATCGCACCCCTATTAAGTGCTCAAAGTTCCAATACAAACGATCTCTCGCCACTTACCCCCGGGCATTTCCTTACAATGGAACTTCTTGTCCAGATTCCAATTTATCATCTTTAAAACCAAATACACTTTCTTGTTGGTAATTAATTTAGCAAATTACTTGGGATTTTGGAAACATTGGAAGCACAAGTAATGGTTACAACCCGTAACGAAAGTAGAGCTAAATATTGGTTTTTATTAAAAATGTATCTAAACCCCCGTTACATTGGTCCAAACGAGCATGTAAATGTGGTTACAGTAAAGACAAAATAAGGATTAATAAAACGTCTCATTGTTAAATTGTGTCCCTTGCCGGTAAATTAAACAACAACCAACGCTTTGGTACGTCCTTTTTGTGTTACGGGGTAATTTAACATTTAGGAATTTCTTAATTTTTCTCTCAGGTAATCAAACCACATCATAGATTTTTGTTTTACTATTTTTTTTATTTCTCATTCTCGTTGGATATAAAACGTTTGTTTAAATGGGCGGAAAATGTTTATGTAAGTCTTGAATTTCTTAACTAAATTAATATTACGTTTTACTTAAAAAAAAAACATACACATTTTATTTGGCACCTCGAAGCTACGCGCTATCAATGAGACCTGTGAAGAGTTACTGAGTTCCAACAGTGCACGTTGTAAAATTTTAAAAACTTTTTCAACCACTATTGAAAAACAAGTTCTTGGTGACTTCTTATGACTTTTATAGTTGCGATTAACAGGGATCCCTGAAGCTGAAAGAGCAGTTCCGAAGAACGCAGAGACATAGATCGAGGTAAGGTGCCGTCATTATCGTTCCTTGAATATTGTATGGTTCGGTTTTTTTTAATTATTAAATAACACGTTTGCAGCCCCGTGTTATCAAAGTAAATTAATTCTCTTAGAGTTTTTTACAAGTCACAAACAACATGGAAAAATAATAGAATAAACTGGTCAACATAGAAAGTTGTTGACGCTGTTTTTTTTTTTTAAGTTTTATCGCCTATTACTTTTTAAAATGTTATTTATAAGAAAAGAAAATGTGAAAAGCATTAAGCTATCTGTGACTTATTAAGTCGCTTCATCTAGGGCAGGGGTCACGAACTGGCGGACCGCGGTCCGGATCCGGACTGCCAACGTAGTGTGTGCGGACCTTGTTCAGTACGCAATTTCATTCGAGCGAGTCAAGGCACTGTCTTTGCGCCTTTGCGCTTACGAATTGGCGCAAAGCGCAAGACTGTCAGTCATCTTCGTGTAAGATCAGTGAGGGCGAGAGGCGGAAAGTGCGAGGAGTGGAGGGAGAGTATGCACTATCGCCGACTGCTTCCACAAGCGAATAGCTGCAGCCCTGTGTGTATTGATAAGTGTTTGACCGAACTTTTGGTTTCAGCTAAAACTTTTTGGAAACCATAACTGATTTCGAAAGTTTGTCATGCGCTCTTCCCTAACTTCGTTTATCGCGGCTACGCCATGGCGAACCTGGCGGAATAAAAGTCATAGAGACCTATTGGGTTACAAAGCTTAGATAATAAAAAGAAAAAAATGTTATATAATGTATACCTTTTCATCGGTGGGGGAAGCGGCTATCCCTATATTATTTTCTTTAAGATTAAAAAATAGGCACGTTCGAAAATACTAATCCGACGTTTGTAGCTCTTTGTTTCCTTTACGTCACTCTCAAATTGTCAGATTAGTGGAATATACCCTGTTTAGCCATGTTCGGGAATTTTTATGTCTATTTATTAATTTAGTATAGGTATATTTTTGCGCGCTTGTGGCTGCTTCGGTTGTATCGGCAAGCGTCGATCTCCGGAGTTAAGCAGTGGAATGCGCGCCCATAATTTGGATGGGTGTCCGGCGACAGCGGTGTTTTGGGCAACGGCACACGGTGTTCTGGAGTAGGGTTCAAGGTACAATAAGCCTTCAGGCTGCAGTGCACCACCTAGGGGCGCGGTCGTCGGACCTGGGTGGGATGACCCCGAAAGGGTGAAAAAAAAATAGGTATATTTTAAACTTGACCACGTGAGTTTAAGTTTTGGCCAAAACTGAAGCCTCGGCCGAATATTCGGCTTCTTCGGTTTGGCCGAAACCGAAACTGACGTGGTCAAGTATAAAATATTATATATTGCATTAGCGTTACCCCGAGAAACGAAGTCAGGCGAGAGAGCACGACAACTTCCAAAATTCGTTTTAGCAAAACTTTTGGCCGAAACCGAAACCGACAGTTCGGTCGGACATTAGTACTGATTTAAAACCTTTTAACATGACATAAACACAAATTTAGTGTTTTTTTATAATTTTGAACGGGTATATTTTAAAAAATTTATCATAGATAAATAATATTGTATATGTATGTGAAATAATTTACTGCATTTTTGTTGTGACTATAGTAGGGGAGCCTACGATGGTAAATGGAGATTTATTTGAGCGTCATAGAGACCTATTGGGTTACAAAGCTTAGATAATAAAAAGAAAAAAATGTTATATAATGTATACCTTTTTATCGGTGGGGGAAGCGGCTATCCCTATATTATTTTCTTTAAGATTAAAAAATAGGCACGTTCGAAAATACTAATCCGACGTTTGTAGCTCTTTGTTTCCTTTACGTCACTCTCAAATAGTCAGATTAGTGGAATATACACTGTTTAGCATGTAATTAACTTACCCTATCTTAATCTGACGCGTTTGACAATTTCTGATAAATATATTTTGTGGAGGTACTTAACCGGGTACAAGGTATCGCTGTCGCGCTGTAGTTTAATCTGCCGCGCTGTTGTTAATCTCTAAATCCCCTATTGGTATCCCCTACCATAGCGTATGCTCCAAAAGCTTTTGACAGACGTAATATATTCTGGCTGCTTGGCTGGCCAAGAGGTTTTTCACTTCCCGAACCGCGACGGTAATGTTAAAAAAGGATCCCCTATGAAAATAGTTGGTGACCCCTGATCTAGAGTATACAGAGTATTAAACAAACAAGAAATATATTTGACCAAAATGAGGTAACGCAAGTCTACAAGACTGAAGATTATTTGGTTTAAATTGCTTGATTGTATTAACTTAATCATCTTTATTATCTCAACATGATTTTGCAATTTTAATTACAAGGCAAATAAAAAAAATGTAAAAAGGGTTATTTAAAAATACCCCTAGTTATTCAAATTTTCCATTTAAATTAAGGTAATTTTATTCAAAACCAATGCAAAACTACTAAAATAAAGGCCATTGTGGCTTTTAGAAAAATGAAAATAAATAAACTGGAAAAATTAGTAAATTTAACAATTTGTTTAAAAACTTACTGGGAAACTGGGCAGCAATTTTGTAAGAATTCCTCAGTTCCAAATATACGAAATTAAAATATGCTTTGCTCTATTTCAGTTTAAACACTTTAATTATTATCTCAAGACATTTTTTAAATTTGAATTAATACAATTATAAGTCACAAAGGTTTTTATTTTAATGGTTTTGCATTACTTTTAGATAAAATAGGATAAATAAAATAAAAAACTTGGCAGAAATACATATAATTTTTTCGAACTCTCTATTATCTTTAATAAAATTTTTAAAATAAACTAAAAAAAAGTCCATAAGAACATATGAATTCGGAAAACTTGCATATGCCCATTTTGCGTCAATTAATATTAAACACCCTGTATCATTTGTTGGTTTTTAATTTTACTTATTTTTCTTATTTAGGTAATATCATTTTTAAATTAAAGTTAAAAAAATCCATTGAATTCAATAAAATAAAATACGCCACAAAATATCGTGTTAAAAATTTATGTTTTCAAGTATATTCTATATAATATATATTTTTATTTATAATTTTCTAAATTTTAGTTTGCCAAGTTTATGTACTCAATAGCTAACGTCCTGTATTCAACATCCAAATAAACTAAGTAAATCAGTTAATATTTACATTATCAGCATCAATATTTTGGATACGTTAGTCTAGGTAAAATCAGGTAGGTTTGTTGGTGTGTAGAACGCATTTTATGACGAATTATATTGTATTATTTTTTAAGTTCTTAGTGACAAGGTTAGCTATTTATAAAAAAAAAAGTTTATATTGAAAATAGTACATTGCACGCCGTTAGTGGATTATGCAAATGCAATGCACATTAAAAATTTGGTTTCTTATGTCATTAAATTTAGTTGTAGATAAAAAAATATAATTAAACACGTTTCTCTGGTTAACTGTATGTCGCTTAGGGTGGAGCGAAAAAAAATCTTTTGGAATTTAAAATAGCCTATATGCGGAATAGTTGCCTTTGGTCAAATGTATTACCTGTGCAAAATCTCATAAATTTTTTATTCTTCTTTGGCTGCCAAAACCACCCAATATTTATAACTATGTACCATAATTTAGTCAAAAAGTTGCATTGGGGCGATTCCGCTCTAGACGATTCCCGACATATTATTTTAAAAACACCCCGTTGGTTGTTTTTTTAAAGTGCAAAAAAGAATATTAATATTTAATTAATTTTTATTTGATTTTAATATTACTCCGTATTTACTTTTTAGCACGTTTAAAAATATAATTACTCAAAAAATTGGTACTAATTGTAAAGCCATACCTGAAACACTGGCGCAATACATGTCATTGTGTTGCTAAGATTTGAATTTTCGAAAAAATATAAGCGACAACAAAAGTATACCAGTTAGTAAAAAATAGGATTTGATCTCCCATTGTATTTCTATATAAATTAAATATAAATTAAATTGATGTTTATTTTCACTTAAATTAGACTGGTTGCACCCGCGATAATTTTATGTTGCACCCGCGATTATCTTAAAAATACATAATTCATTGTTTATTTCTGTTTTGTTTATAGTTTTTATTTTATGTACTTTGTTACTTAAATACCTTAAAGAATATTTAGGCATAACATAACTGATGTATCATAATTATCGGATTTATGCATTTTTGGTCTGTAATAATCAAAGAAGGTAGGGCCAAATTTGTTGCACCCGCGGCGCGATGGCAAGTTGAACATATTATTGAAAAATAAAGTAATAATAATATAAAGTAAAAATATTTTAATGTAGACCTTTAAACACCTATTTATTTTTTTTTATTTAATAAAATAAAACCAATACATGTGTGTAAATGTTGCACCCGCGATAATGGAATGACCCATTGCCATTTAAGTGTTTTCAAATCAAATTTAAGTATATTTGAGTCGGAACTATAGTATTTATACTACAAATTAAGAAGACTTCAAAAATATTTGCAGTTTAAAAAAATCGTTATGTGAAAATTTCAGTATACTAGGATTGCAAGCTAAATACATCAAAAAATATTTTATAGTTTTTTTGTTTTCTGGATGATCTGAAATTTAAACAAAATAATATTTGGCTTTTCTCCAAAATAAAAATGTTAAGAAAATTACACTTTTTATATTCTATTAAGAACTATTCTGTCCTTGCATAATATAATAACAGTTAAAATATTTTTAAAAGAAATACAATAATGAAATATTTAATATAAAATAAATATTTTAATTTAGATGTTATAAAAATTTACTGACTGACAGTCAAACTTTGTCATTACTTTTGTAAAAATTGATTATCTGGTAAAAATACACCTATTAGGTATCATAACCAGATAAGAAAATAAAAATAGTAAAAATGTTTAGCCATATAGTAAATATTTTATAGTTTATTTGTTTTCCGAGAGTTTGAATTTAAATTTAAACAAAATTATTCTTGGCTTTTTTCCAGAATAAAGATGTTTAATAAAGATTTTAAGAAAATTAAACTTTTATATACTTTAAAGAACTATTTTGCCCTTGCATAATATAAAAGTAAATATAGCTTTAAAAGAAATAAATTAGTAAAATACTTAATATAAAATAATTACTTTAATTTAGGTTATATAAAAATTAATATATTTTTTATTACATAAATTAAAATAATTATTTTATAATAAATATATTATAAATTTATTTCTTTTAAAGTAACTTTTATTATATTATCCAAGGACAGAATAGTTTTTCGTGATATATAGAAGGTGTAATTTTCTTAAAATATTTAAGAAACATCTTTATTTTAAAGTTCTTAAATTTAAACTTTCAAAAAATAAACTATAAAATACTTTTTTGACATATTTAGCTTGCGATTCTAGTTTATTAAAATTTTAACAAAGTGATTTACCTTTTTATTTTTTAACTGTATATATTTTTGAAGACTTATAAATTTGTAGTGTATATACTATAGTTTAGACCTTAATATACTTAAATTTAATTTGAAAACACTTAAATGGCAAGGCAACTTTTTACTTAATTATGGTACATAGTTAAAAAAAAAGGTCATTTTGGCAACAAAGAACAAGAACGATTTTAATGAGATTTTGCATAGGTAATACATTTGACCAAAGGCAACTATTTCGCATTTCAAATTTAATTTTTTTACGCTCCACCCTAATGTAGCTTTAAAGATTTAAATTTTAGTACAGTACAATTAGAGACAAGTTATTCCTTTTTTTATGTGTAGAAAAAAGTATTCGAATTAACTTACCAAAAGTCTACCACGATCTCAGGATACTAAAAATTAAAAAAAAAATGTTTTTATTTTATTTTATGAAATAACTTTTTATTTATGCATTTACAAAAATTATTACTTTTTAAAAGCTTAAGAAGACGCATCTTCTTGTTTAAAAAAATTATTATAGCTTCCAAAATAAAAAAGTTACAGTTTTTAAGGATTGGTAAATTAAAGATAAATTAAAATTATGAAGTAAGATTAACTTAAGTAAAATAATTTTCTTTTACAGGGTGCGAAAAAAAATCTAAAATCTTTAATTTTTTTAACCAGCACTTCAAAAATGGTATTAGTTAAAGAAATTTAACATCATTTACCACATTTCGTTTCTTATTTTTAGTTTCTGCTAATATTTCAATAAAGATAATTTTTATTAAAAAAGGTAGAGGGTCTTTTATTGTCAACACATTAAAGCTGCTTGATAAGGATAAATTACTTTTAGTAAAAGTTTAAGAAAATACAGGGTAAGTTTTTAGACACCCACGGTACGTTAGTATTTAGGCTTTCAGCCTTCGTGGATTGTCGAAAGATAAAAAAAAAAAAGTCAGAAAAACTGAAAAATACTTGTTACGACCAGAAATGCAGCTAATCTGTTAGCTATACCCGACACGTACAGGTAAATAATAGGTGCAATACTTTTACTTCACTTATAACATCTTTGTAAGTTATATTTAATTGTTTAGCCCTGGGCCGTACTTAAATTTTTACTTTTCGTAAAAAAATTAAATTTCTCTTGTAATATCTACATAAATATTTTTTTATTATATTTAAGATTTTTGTGTAAGATAACTTTTAGACAATAAAAATTAATTTAATTATAAGACCACCGTTATATTTGATACTTGTGTCTGTTGTTAAAAAAATAAAAAAAAATATTAAACTACAATAAATAAGGTACTTTTAAAACTTTAGTGGCAGTAAACAAAAAAGGTTTTTTAACACGTGCAAATCCTAGCAAATTTTGCATTGCCCACAAATGGTTAGTGTTTAAATCTGCAAGTTCTTTACCATTTTTCAAATATTACACAAAGAACTGTACCTACACATCCAAGAGGCATTAAAATAATAAAATAAATTTGTGACAATAAAATTGATGCTTTGCAATGTTTAAAATCAATACTATGATCCGATTTAAATCAGTCTTTTTTACAATTGGGTTTAAAACGACCCTAATACACAACAAGCTACAAAGGAAAATGACGTATGAAAAGTCCACAACAGAATATCCATGACAAGGTTAACAAGAATAAAAACGCTTGCTTGTCTTAAAAAAGAATTTTAACTATTAAAAACGCTCACTTCATTTTATACTAAGGACACTTTAAAACCGCAGTATACACGGTAGTAAATAGTGATAAAAAGCCGAAAGATTTAACTAAGTTGCAACTGCATACTTCATGCATCATAAAATAACTTCTAGGTAGGCCTAATTAATCTAGAACAACATTTTCTATAAACAAATAATCACAAGAATACATTTAAAAATTATTAATGTAAATTTTATTTTTAAGGTGCATGAGGTTAAGGATAAGGATAAAAAGTTACAAGAATAAAAGCGACATTGGCAAACTTATTCCCTTTAAGACATAACAAAATTTGACACCTCCAAATCTACTAAAACGATGTTTTTGTGCAAAGAATTTGTGTATGTAATTTTTTTTTTTGTAAAAAGTAAGGTATTAGGTGCTAAAGGGTGACCAATGTTGTAGGATTAGTTGTACTAATGCCAATATTGAAGTGGTACTTAAAGGAATAACTGACTTTTTGTAACCAATGGGATATATTTTTACTATTATTTAAAATTGTTATTTTAAATTTATGTAACAAGTGCATAAAGTTATACTTTTTTACGAATGGAAAGTTTGACAGCAGGAAAAGTTAGGCGAGTACGGCAATCCCATAAGTAAAAAAGACACTTTATGCATGTGTTAAATACTATATTTTTTTCACGTGGTATAAAAATTTCTCAAAATACCATTTAATACATGTTTTATTTATCTAGACATATTAATTTTATTTTTTGCAGCACGGCCATTATATTGCAATAAAAAGTAATAGCCTCCTTATTTTAAAGGGACAATTATTATCCTCTTCATAACTATGCATTTATTAATTAATTTTAGAAAATTGTATGCACTTACTTTTTGTAGAAATAATAATAAAACAGTATAAATTCCTTTTCAATTTCTTAGTCATTTAAATTTATTAGGACCATGAATTTTTAATAATTTCTATTAAATTTATTTGCAAACTGTCAAATTGTAGAACTAGTGACACATGAACATATTAAAAGAAATAATGACGAAATCAAAAGTAACTTGACCGTTTGGTTCAGCTAATGTCGCGTTTACTGTTAAATTGCATAAATTGATATTTAAGTTTATTGTAGTCGGCATTCAAACAGAACACTAATTTAAAGTGTAAAAAGAAGCTTTGAAGTGTTTAACTTCATGTTAACGATTAAAAAACAGCATTTTTTATCAGTCGTGGAAAAAATATATCAATTAAGGTAATCTGGTTTAACAATTTTATTTTGTTTTAAATTTTCAATCATCTTAACAAACTGTAAGTTTTTATTTTAAGAGCTATTTTTATTTATTTTTTTAATACCGAAAGATGCGTCTTATAAAGCTTTAAAAATAATTTACTCTTGTAATTTTTTGTAAATGCATAAATTAAAAAATTATTTCATAAAATTTAAAAAATACAAGATGGCGGCCCTTTTTTATATTTGGAATCGTTCGAACTTTTTAGACTTTTAGTTTGGTAATCTGGACACATTTTTCTACACATTAAAAAAAGAATACCTTGTCTTTAATTTGTTCAACCTCCAATTTGCCTGTTATATTTTTTAATGCACACAAAGTAAATATCAATAAGTTGAAGTGCATAAATTTATATTATTAAAGCTAGTAATACATTGTATTGACTTCGCCGACGATAGCCCTTATTAAAAATTTAATAGCAATTATCCGTAGAGCTAATAGACAAAAAAATAAAATATTTAAATACATAAATATAACATTTTAACATCAAAATAAAACATTTGTACAAAGTGTTATACATCATACACGGGTATTTTTCCTGATAGCTAAAAAGCTGCACGGGTCCATCCCATCACCAAGAAAGGATCTAAATCTCTTCCATCCAACTATAGACCTATTTCACTCCTCTCAGTGCTTTGAAAAAGAAGAAATTAATAAACTCGCAAATTCTTAAATATTTAGAAAAACATAAAATTTTACATGACAGGCAGTACAGATTTCGTCACAAGAGATCTACAGCAGATCTTATTTCCTTCGTATCACCAAAGACAATTATAGTTTTACTAACTATAATTGTCTTTGGTATCACACAATTGGAACAAGTCTCTTGAATTTCCAGGTGAGTCCCAGATCGTCGCTTTTGATATATCTAAGGCTTTCGACCAGGTCTGGCATGACACACTACTTCACAAACTTCCTTCCTACGGTCTTCCAACTAAACTCTGCTCTTGGCTCTCCATTTATCTTTCTAATCGACGTATATCAGTTATTGTGGATGGCCACTCTTTAAGCTTTCACGAAATTAATGCTGGAGTTCCTCAGCATCAACTTTGTTTCTTCTTCACATCAAAAACCTTTTTTCTTCCACAACCAATCCCATTCATAGTTTTGCTGACGATATTACCTTTCACGCCAGTTTTTAGGTTCTCAAACCAATCTCTCAACCCGACTTGGAAAGCAAACGCAGGGCGATGCAGATATCTCTTTCACAGGACCTCAACTTAATATTGGATTGTGACGCCAAAAATCTCGTTCAATTTAATGCATCCAAAACTCAATCATGTTCCTGGTCGCGCAAAAAATCTTTAAACACTCACCCTTTGCTTATGAGTGGCCTGGTTTTACAGAGCAAGGACACATTCAACCTTGTGGACATCTCACTTGAGAACAACCTCAACTGGCATAAACACATCGTATCTATAGCTACGGCGGCTTCGAGAAAGCTTGGATTTCTTTTCCGAGCCAAAAAGTATTTTTTCCTTTCAATTTATACACTTTGTATGTGTCCTAAATTTGACCCTTTTGGAATATTGTTCTCATGTCTGGGGAATGGCGTCACCCACAACCCTCAGCATTCTTGATGCCATTCAAAGAAGAGCTGTTCGTCTTATTAATGATCCTCTACTTACTAAAAGACTTCCCTCTCTTGCCCATCGTCAAGCTGTAGGAGATCTATCGCTCTTTTATAGATACTTTCTCGGCTTTTGCTTTGACAAGTTCTCCAGTATAGTTACTCCACTTGCAACTCCAAGCAGAGAGACTCGTGGTGCCGCGCTTATGCATTCCTATACGGTCCAACTGGACAAGCCCCGAACTTTCCACTTCGTTTCCTCTTACCTTGCTTAAGACACCCACGGTCCGTTAGTATTTAGGCCTTCAGCCTTCGTAGATTGTCCAATGATAAAAAAATAAAATGTATTTTAAATATACAGAGTGTCGAGGAAAAAGTGGTAAACTAAGAAAAATTAAAACCTATGAAACTTTGTTGTTTTTGATGGTACACTCCGTATTTTTTTAATTATGAGGCATTAAAATACCTATAAATTTCCTTATAGTTGCCCTATATTACCGGTAAAGCACGATGATATTAACCAAGAATGATTGCTTTTATTAAAAAAATATATATTTTTTAAAAACTAACAGCAACTCTTATTAATATTTTATATTTATTTTTTGATGATTTCCCCCTCTATCAAAACTAATATTTACTTGAAAAAGAAAAAAAAATAATTAAAAATATTTCAAAAACCACTTGACGAGGGTATAGGTTAACCCAAAGGCAATACATAGGTATTAAAAGGTCCCAAGCAATGGTCAAAGAAAAACAGGATGGGCCATTTAAAACTAATATCAAAAGGAGAAAATAAAACATTTTGCAAAAACTACTTGACCTAGGTTTAGTGTGACCTTACGGAAATGTTAAGGTATTAAAAGGCTTATATCAATCATCAAAGAAAATACAAGGTTTCAATTTTTCTAAATTAACCACTGTGTGCTTAACTTTGTATAATCAAAATTCATTTTATTAACGAAATGTAAAAATATGATCCATTAGGTAGTTGCCTGCCTAGACAACTTCAATAACATTTGAAATTGGAAACATGGTAGCGTTATGAAAAATGTTCTAAAGTTTCTATAAAAAAAACTACAATACTCCCTAAATTTGATGATTTAACCCTATATTACCCAGAACAAAAAGTGTTAGAATCTAAAGAGAAATTTAACAGAATTATAAAATACAGGCTGGTCCATTAAAAAAACGATACTTTATATCATCACGCTGTTGTAAGCAACCCTGTATATATAAAATATATAAATGTAAAGTTCAGACCTGCCTACAATCCAATAAAAAAAAATAAGAAAATTGTATAGATAATGAGCAAATCACCTTTTTCAGACTTCTGACAAACAATGTACACGTTTTGTCCTACCCTGAATATTATCAGTATTACCATTAAAAAGGTCTTTAAAACAGCTTTTTAATGGAGTGCATTGAAAAAATGCACTGGATTTTCAAATTGCCCAAGAGCAGACCTGGTCATAAACATTTAAAATTTGGCAAAATCGATACCTGTCATACATGCGCGCCGGCAAAGCCACTAGCGATGGGCTTATTGAATCCCCATTTCATGTATGATAGGTATAGGAGCCTTCCTACACAAAATTTCAGGTCTGGTCAAATACATACAGGTAGCCCTACTTTGGCTTTGTACCTAAAACGGCTACTAGCTCTTGCCAGGTTCTAACTGACTAATACATAATATGTAAATTTATAATATTTTTAATAATTATACAGGGTGATTCAAAAATCGATCACAAAACTTAAGGAGGTGATTCTACTTGTCAAAATAAGTTTAGAGCTTCATATATATATTTTTAAATGTCATTCGTTTTCGAGTTACAAGCCGTCAAAGTTCAATTTTTATTTTGGTTTTTTCGCCATATTGCATTTATTTTTTAACCACTCCATTTAAATTAATTAAGGCAACTAAAAATACAATTTTTTATTGTTGTTTATTTTTTTGTATCTGACTTTGAAAAAAATTAAAGCCCTGTATCTCAGAAACGAAGCAACTTCGACTGTGTTTATTAAAACTTTTTCTTATAAAATTACATAAGAATTTACCCTGTTGAGTTTCGTAGCACAGTTAGGAAATGCCCTGTATTTTAGTTTGTAAACAACTCTTTTTAGGCCACCCTGTATATTAACATACCTATAGTTTTATGGAAATGTATTTTCTTATCAAGTAGGACTTTTTATGAAAAGGCACTTTTATTGGTAAAGTAATTATTAAAAAGTTTTTATTTGGTATGAACTTCCGAAGACACGCTGTATAGTATTAATTTGTTTATTTTCCAATTTAAATTTATAAGTCAGTCCTTTACTTACATGACCATTGATTTTACATTATAGTTACTAATATAAACCACTTATAAAATTGCCCCTTAAGTACCACAAGTGCAAAAGGACCAGATATAAAGGTTACAAATGCCCAGCACATTAAAAAAAAATAGTGTGTTTCGCTAGACACCAAGTCGAAAGCTAAATTTACACTTGGTCCAATGTTTATAAAATCCTAAGATTTTTCATTAGAATTAATAGTCTTTAAAGACTTAAAAACTAAATTAGTAAGTTAAAGCAAGACCAAAGATGTTGACGTATGTGACCTACGTAAATACATTACGTTGTTTCTTCTCCATACGGTTAAAGCAAGACTGAAGACGTAAATATTATAATATATATTAATATAAAATATATAATAGAAATATTTTTTTATCTTTAACAGTTAGCTCTTAACAGTAATGACTTGCAGTAAAATAAAATTTTTAGGTTGAATATATCTTTTTTATTGATATATTTTGTATAAATATAAAAAATAGCAATTCATTAGCCATTTTATATTTAACTTACATTGAATATAATAAGTGGGTACTCACCAATTTTTTATCACAAATTAAAATAATACATAACAACACTTTTAAAAAACTTTACATAACTTTATATATAAAAAAATGAATTCCTACAACAGATACACTTTTATTTTTATTAAATCAAAATAAGATGTGAGCCTATAACAATCTTTTTCGAGGTGCGTTTATGTAAAATTAGTGTTATGTAAAGTTTTTTAAATGTGTTGTTATGTATTATTTTAATTTGTGATAAAAAAATTGTAATTTTTGTAATGGTTTGTAGGTTGTTGCCTGAACGCAATATATATTTTTGAAAAAGCTCACTACGCTGGGCGAAACGTCAGATGTTAGCTATGTAATGAAGTAGTTTTAATTATTAACAAAAAAACTATACCCAAGAAAAATAAATAAATAATTATTGGTTTATGGTTTAAGAAAGATAAATAAATTATATATATATATATATATATATATATATATATATATATATATATATATATATATATATATATATATATATATATATATATATATATATTTACGTGAGATATTTTTTGCTGAAAGTAGGCAATGGGCGCATTTGGCCGATTTCAGCCTCATTGCACATATCAAAGGAATATAAAAGGATATGAAACAGATAAAGTAAAAAGGGGCATAAAACCAAAAACAAGATGTAAAACTTTCCGGGTTGAATCTGATCTAGAACTTCTCTACATGGCTACAGTAATAATGTATTGTTTAAATACATACTTTATTAAATAATTAAATTTTATAAATTAGTGTTTATTGTTGTCTATGTCTCCTTTAAGGTCCTCACTAGACGTAGAAAGATTAATTATAAAATTTGGATCATATTTTTCATCTCCGATTTTTTTCCCGAAATTTTTCGTACGACAAAGTTGACCAAGTAGCCAAATATAAAAGTAACCAGAAGTCCTACTACTCTATTGTGTAAATATAATACTTTTCCTACGACCACATGTGAAAATAGTAAATAGCACACTGTTTTCATGCATAGAAAATGCCTTATATCACACTAGTGTTGCAAAGTACTTTACAGCACTAGTGTTGTAAAGTATAATATAAAGCTGTCATCGCTGTCATTGTTATTTAAAATAAATTTGGAGTTACCAGGCTGTTAACTGGATTTTCATTGAAAAAGCCATGCAATATTTTTTAAATGTGGACCTTTTTAATTCTAAAATGATAAAAAGCTACTAGGTAGGTGATTTTTGATATAAACATATTTTTAAACAGGATAATATATCGCAGTAAGGAAAAGTATATATCACCCTAGTGATGCAAAGTTTTCAATTGTTTTCTTATTTTTTCTGTGACGACAAACAACTCTTATTTGTTTTGGTAAATAACTTGTGGTCGTAGGAAAAATAGTGTACATTACTTGTGTGAAAATCACTTTCTTACACTCGTGGGTTTGTCGCACTCGGCTAACGCCTCGTGTAACAATATTCCCACTCGTGTGAAATTAGTCATTTTCCACACTTGTAATGTAATATACTATTGTAAACCCATAGGTATTCCCTAAAACAAAAAAAAGGATTGTTAGGAGTTTTTTATAAAAACGTTTTTGTGTTTTCAGTTTAATTATATGTAATCCTGTAAATAAGCCTACTTAATTTATTGTAACAAATAATTTATAGACTAAGGCCCTCTTGGTAAACAAACAATAGTAATTATTATAAACTTTTTGGTAATATTACTTTTTGTATAAAAATATTATATTTTTATTTTATTCCTATTTTTATTATATATTATATAAATATTTATTTTTTTTGTCGTTGCAGGCTTAATTCTTTTTAATTGTATAAATTGTAATGAAATAATTAATTAAGGAGCGAATTTTAGCCTAACCTTGGACAAGCTCATTTTTTTGTGCAGTTCGTGAATCACAAAGTTTGCATGGGCATAGTTAAAAGTTTATTTAATATTAAATATAATACTTTAAAATGTATTTTAGCACTTAGCACATATAAAATGTTTTTCTTTACAAATAAAATATTAAATTAGCATATCATATATTTTAAATTAAATCCCTTTAATTTTAACAAATAGAGAAAATCCCTATGTAATATATATACACAGGTTCAGTTAAATAACATAACACATAGGCAATGTGAAGAAAAGAGACAATCTAATTAAATACCAGCATGTAAAAGTTTTTAAAAAACCGTTAGTCGCCATATGACATTAAATTAATATAAATATATATATATATATATATATATATATATATATATATATATATATATATATATATATATATATATATATATATATAATTTATTAAGAGTTTAAATTCTTAGCATAGAGGCTCTAAATGACAAAAAGAAAACAAATACATAACCTGGTAGAACGACTACTTGGCTGGTTACTTTAGAACTACGGAGTCTCCAAATAAATGGAGACTCCGTAATTTTAAAGTAACCAGCCAAGTAGTCGTTTCTACCAGGTTATGTATTTGTTTTCTTTTCTTTTTGTCATTTAGGAGCCTCTATGCCCAAGAATTTAAAACTCTTAATAAATTGTTTATTCTAAGGCTCAAGAAACTTACTTTCTTATTATATATATATATATATATATATATAATATATATATATATATATATATATATATATATATATATATATATATATATATATATATATATATATATAAATATATACGAAAAGGGTAGTCGTTGCTGACTAGTTAAGAAACGAACTAGGAAATATTGGGGATTGCAGCAATTGTAAGAAAACTCTTTAAGGTTATTCCAAGCTTTCGGAGATGTTTATTTCCATCTTCAGGGTTAGATATAAGGTAATTGGTAGATTGTTTTCACTTACATCTTTCTGAGGTTGTACAGTGGTTGTTCTATTAATTATTATCATGATTTGCACGAGACAGTTAAAAAATGGCCATTCTATACACTTATTTACGAAATAGGAAAATACTTTTAATAAAACTTACATGAAAATTTAAATAAAATTAACGAAAATTAATTCTGACAGGTGCACATGTTCAAAGCTGTCACTTTTATGAAAGTCATATGGCATTTGTCACTTGACAGCCAGGTTAGGAAACAAATTTTATTCAAGTGTGGAGTGGTTATCGTTCGAGTTACCGGAAGTTTAAAAATGTTATGAATTAAGAACAATCCTATGAGATTCCCTTTAGAGTCCAGAGATAACAAATAGCAATAAATTTCGCTGAGATGTTCAATATCAGTCTTTTGTTAATAGTATTAGGTATTTGAGCTATGAAAGCCATCTCTAAGAAAAGACGTTTTTATAGTGTCTTTGTATTGCTAGAATCCTCGTTTCATCATAGTTCATATTATGTTTAAAATTATTTACATGTGCAGCTAAGGCACATCTCTCTGGGTGTAGTCTACAGTCACTCCTATGTAAGGCAATTCTGCCCGCGACAGGTCTAGACGTCTGACCAGGTATACATTGGTCAAAAAATATGCAAATTGGTTAAGAAAAAACTTTTTTAATTTTTTTGTCTGCGATAACAAATGTTTCTGTGACTTTTTGCTATTTTGAAATTTCTTAAGCTTTCTTTACATATTACATTTCGAAACAAGTGTGCACTAATGCATAAAAAAATTAAAAAAGTTTTTATTGAAAGTGAACAAGTTTGCATATTTGAATGATATTTTTAATCTTAAACATCTTTTTTTATAAAATTTTTCGATATTATGAAAATACTTTTCTCTTGAGCAAACTATTTATTTTTTGACATACCTCGTATACCACTGCAAAAAATAATATCTGGTAATTGCATTTAAGGTTTTAGACCATGCAGAACTTTTTATAAGGAATACCTTTTTTGCAAAAAAGTTTTCCATATGATGCGAAGTTAAGTAGACACGCTGCATAAGGGAAGTCACACCCTTCACCACCAAAAAATGTTTCCTCCTAAAATCAAAAATTGAAGGGTACGAGCGTTTTTCCTTAAATGATCTTGAGTTCTCAAAATTAGCGCTGCTTTGTTTTCAAACGGCCAAAAAAAGTGAATTGCTCTGAGGTTAGGTTTTTAAAACATTGTTACTTGGGATACTCTGTATACATTGAAATATTTTTAGTACTTGCTCAACGCATGATATCGCGTTTTCTGTACAGCTATTGGTTAAAAGTCAATGCTTTATGTTTACCATTATGTTTTATTGCCTTACAACATCAGCTGTACAAAAACGCGATATTGCGCGTTCATGTCGGTTTAAAATTTTGCATATGTAACTTGGACAGGCATACTTTGACTTCTAGTTGGGTCTGATGACGAAATGCAGCGTCATGGTCAACTACACCGTACCTACCTGCTCTTTGAAAAGCAATGTTAGAATTGAATAGATTAATATTAAATTGTTAGATAATATTTCGAAAACTATATTTTTCGAGAAATCGATTACAGCAGTTCCTCGTGGGAAATCATGTATAATTTAAGAAATAACTCCTACTATAATTATCTTGGACTGCATTCAAATATAATTAAAATTTTTCAAACTAAATGGCATTAAAAAACCTAAAAAGGAGTTTTTCTGTTTTCTTCATATTGTTTTTTTATTGGTAACTACTTAAAGCAGTTTACAAAAATTGTCTTAGTAAATTATAAATTTCCATTTTTAGGCAACGTAATGAAAAAGCAAATGGTTTTTAGAAAGTGATAGGAATAAATTTAAAATTTAAAATGAATTTTTAGTAACGTAATCCGTAATACATTTTCTAAATGACATTTGCTCAAAAATGAAAAATAGATGTATTTTTATTTTAAAATATGTTTTTGAGAACCCTATATATAAAATCAAAATTTTCTCTTTGTAAAACCAACTGACTTTTTTCCCAAAAATAAAATTTATTATTTATTTGTACTCTTGTCTTGATTATGTTTTTTTACTTATATTTTCTTTACATATAACAATATGTTTTTTTAACATCATTGTTTTTATCAGTTCTCTACGTCAGACATTTCCAATACTCGGTATGACGTTTGATCTTTATAGTGAATAATTTAAAAAGTGGTTATTATTTTAGATTTGAGTCCTCGTAAAGTTTGGACCTCATAGCTGCCTTCTATGTCTGATAACAAACACATAGTTATAATATTATTATTATTTTTAATAGGTCCTCACAAAGCGCACTAAATTGACAAACATGTGACTTGGCGGCGAGGTAGAGAGCTAGTAAGCAAGTAAAATCTTTCAAGTCTTTGAAAATTAAACAACTTGGAGACTAGAAGTACCCAACTAATGTCACACACTTACCAAACACTGTATACGCTGTACTACGCCGCTCTTAATGCTCGCATGTGCATTTGTTAACGCAGATTTTAAAGATTTTACCTGCCACTGGCTGACCCGCTCGCCTCGCCACCACGTCACCTTGCTTACCATTTCACTGACCAACAGATTGCATTGCTGTTGTGACGTTTGATGCTTAGAGTATATACAGGGTGCTATATATTCGAGGGGCTCCATTAGGATCTCGGAGACCGTAAGAGGAGATACAAGGTTGGTTAAATTGAGTAAAGTTGCACATTTTTATGCCTAACAATACTCCATTTTAAAAATTTAAATATTTGGAGCCGTTTCGGAATAATCCGAAAAAAAACAAAATTTTGTGAAACGGTTTTTTTCTCAGTTTATCTGAGATATATTTCAAAAAAAAACGACACTTTATTTTTGCTGCTTTTTCCGTTCTACAAAATGATGTCATTACATTTTAGATTAGACGTTTTCTTTTTGAGCCGCCATTATCAACTTTGCTTTTTAAATAGATGAAATATTTGGTTTAAAATGAATAAACTCGCATTTTAATTATAAATCAAATGACACATCACACTTTACATTAATACGACGTTTTGAACCGAAAAACCGTCATTTACTATTTCGCCATTACAAAAAGTAACGATCTTTTCCAAAACTCCAGAGAAATTCTCAGGTAAGTATGCATCCATTTTTTTATAACAGGCTACTATAAAGTTTTAATAGCAAAATAGTGAATGGTGGTTTTTGGTTCGAAACGTCTCATAAATGTAAAGTGTGATATGTCGTTAAATTTGGAATCCAAATGCGAGTTTATTAAGTTTAAAACCAAATATTCCGCCTATTTCAAAAAATAGTTGATGATGGCGGGTCAAGACGAAAAGTCGGTTATCAAATTTATTGAAAATATTTTGTAGAACAGAAAAAGTAGCAATGGTAATATATCGTTTGTTTTAAAATATTTCTTTAAATGAACTAAGAAAAAAACCTTTTTGCAAAATTTGGGTTTTTTCCCAATATTTATGGAACGGCTGCAAATTTTTAAATATTTAAAATGAAATACTGTTAGGCATAAAAATGCACAACTTTGCCCCAATTTAACCAACCCTGTATCTCTGCCCGTCTCCCAAATCCAAATGATGGCCCTTGAATTTGTAACACCCTGTATAGGCGTGTTTTACAAACACAACGTAATAATATGCCCCAAATACAACATTTCCGGAAAACAGAAAAACCCAGGGGAAGATAAGATTTTGTGCTTTTTGCGACAACATTTAATGTTTGAGTTTAGTTAATTCGCAATATTTACGTCACGATTCTCTTGTTGAATTTTGGCCCATTACTTTGGGACCACCTTGTATAAAGGGTTTTTATGTAACTGAGTGTCTAGAACCTGTCTATTATATTGGGATTTGAGTCCTCTTAAAGGTTGGACCTCATAGCTGCCTTCTATGTCTGACAACAAACACATGGGTATAAATATCATTATTATTTAATAAGTCTTCATATATCTTTCAAATACTTAAAAATTAAACATTTTGGAGACAAGTAGTATCCAACTAATGTCACACAGTTGCCAAGCACCATTTTACCGCCACTCTTAATGTGCGCATCTGCATCTGTTAACGTAGATTCAGTGGCGTAGCTACTATGGAGCTGGGTGGGGCAGTATCCCAGGGCCCCCAAGCTTAGGGGCCCTCTTTGTACTTTTAAATGGACCCTCGGCCAAAGAGAAACAGAAATAAATACTGATGTTGAGGACTTTTTTTCTGTTCTTCAAAAATCTTTCGTGTCATCTTGGTTAGTATGATTAAGTTTTTTTTAAGTAAGATTTTGGCGCATTTGCATATTTGTCGCCTCTAAGCTATTAATTTTCGCCGCCCCTATTTTTATCATTTTTCCTCAAAAAATAATTTTGAAGACAAAAAAAAGATCCTCAGTAAAAAATGAAAATCGAAATTTACTAAATTTATTTCAATTATTTATTAAGGACAGAATTTGCCGCCCCTAAAAACATCTGCCGCCCCCCTAAAAACGCCGCCCTAGGCTTCAGCCTATTCAGCCTTCTTTTAAATGCGCCACTGCTTCTAAGCATGATATTTGACGCGTAGTATATATATAAGGCGTGTTTTAAAAACAAAACATATGATGTCCAAAATTCAAAATTTCCGGAAAACAAAAAAAAACAAGGAGGAGATAATATTTTGCGCTTTTTGCAAAAGCATCAAAATTTTGACTTCTTAAATCGTCCAATTTGTGTCTTTTTTGCGGAATAATATTTGATGGTCAGAAAAACATCTCTTTTTTTGTAGTAGATTGTTTTACTAACTTAATTTTGGTTAATTTGGAGTTTTTGTAAAATACGCGTCTCGTTCTGGTCATCAAGTAAGGCTGCATAAACTGAAATTACCGTTTTTTTTTTTGGAGTAAAAAAATATAACGTAATATACAAGAGAGTTGTCCAACTTAAAATAGCTCAAGTGCACTTGCAGTTTAGTGGGTCGCATTACAGAATCCTCGTTTGCAAATTAATTTTAACACATATCCTCGTCAATATCACGAAGCGGCGTATCTCATTTCTTACAATGTCTCAAAAGAGTTTTTTAGGTATATTTTTGCGCGACTATTTTTCTTAGTAGAACAAAACATACTATAACTTTAAAGCTATCAAAATCTAACTTATGCCAAGTCGTAATATTAAGGAGTATTTTTTTAGGCAAATATATCGGCTCGAGTCAATTTTCCTATTTTTTGTGATACGCCACTTTGTGATATTGCCAACGATCTTTCTTAATCTTGTGTATTTCCGAAAGTCAATGTCAGTTATTCCAAAGAAATTACGAAATAAGCTCCATTAAATAAGTTTAAAAAATCGTATCAGTATTTTTTTCCACTTTATTTGGTTTCTAACAAAACGATAAATATATCTGGTTATATGATATTTTCTCTAAAACTAACAAATATTTGCTCTAAATTTTCAATAGAATATATTTTTTAATTTGTATGCAGTATAGAGGTGTTACAAAAGGACAAATAGACCAATAGTTTTTAAATTTAGAATCGGCATTTTCGGGAAACGCATGGTCTAAAAATAAGACATACAAAATTTTACTCCAATTGGTAATATACAGGGCAAATTATAACTAAAAATATGAGTACATGTACATCGTTATACTGAATCAGTTTCAACCAATCGGATAAAACTAAGAAACGTGTTCGGATGGGTCAGTTTTAAACAAACCTTCGAAATGAACCAATTAGAACACGTTGCTAAGTTCTATTCGATCGGTTGAATCGAATTCAGTATAACGATGTACACGTACTGTATGAAAATGACCAAGAGTAAAGTAAGTTTATTTTTAAAAATAGAACAAAATTGTATAAGTAAATATTGTAGAGAATTTAATTTTCTGTCACAATTTAAAGTTAAAGAAACACAGAAAAAATATTTTTGTCATTTTTTTACATTAACACCTAAATACTTAACACAACTGAGCAAATTTTATAAAAATCTCTAAAATATTTTAATTTTCCTTAAGGATTTGCTCCTTCTTACCCAGATATTAACTTTTAATAAATAATATACAAAAATATCAAAAAACACTTTTTTTTACTTTAATCCTGTAGCTTAAAATTTTGACATCAAATTTAGTTATCTACAATATTTACGTTTTTATACACTTTCGTTAGATCTTAAAAAATAAAAGTATTTTACCTCATATTTTTACTTCTGACTTGCCATGTATAATACCAATCGGCTTTTCTTAGATTTGGATCATGCGACCAGTTTTCCCAAAATGCCCACGGACTTTCAGAGTGTATTCCTACATATTTTTAACCGCTAAATTCGAATTTCAAACTTACTTTTACGTCGGAAGTTACAAGGATTTATTATAGCAATTTAATTGTTTATAAGGCTCTAGCTTGTAAACTAAAAAAGATGGAATTTTTTTTTCAAATAAAATTTGTTGTTTTTTTTTTAATATGCAAAATGGCGTCTGGTAAACATTGATCTGATTGTTTGAAACAGAGTTATGGCAAAATTGGTGCAAAACATTCATCAGATAGAGCGTTAAAAATTGCAGCGGATTTACTAAAAATCGCAAAATTGAAAATTTTAAATTGTCTTACTATTATTCTGGAGCGACGACATCTTGCGGGGACCTCTATGTACTACATGCCGTGCATACAAAAAGTAACTATTTTGTTAAACTTCTCTTAATGGTGTCAAAATATACAACTCTTTCTATTTGTCAAAATACTTTTCTAATTTAATCATATTTCAAGTGCAAATTCTTCGTTATCGTTTAACTTTAATACCACTAAATTAGTTCCTCGCAGAGTAATCCTCGCAACGCATTGTTTTCGGGATTCTTGCAATGTGTACACATTTTTTAAATATAGTTTGTTTGTCATAAAGTTGTTATACTGTTATACTTAATGTCTTATTAAATAATTGTGTATTTATTGGTAATAATATTAGTTACCTAAAGCAGTACTAAAAACATTTATTGTATTTTGTAAACCTGAAGGCGTTTTTAGGTATTTAAGACTTTAAGGCCCAGTTTTACAATTGCAAGTTCAGTTTAGGTTTAGTTGACATTAACTGGTTCATAAACCTATTCATTTAAAATATATTGCTGTCACTTTTGGCCTTTACTTGACAAAAATATTTTTTAAATGAACAGGTTCATGTACCAGTTGAGTTTTACTGAACCTAAACTGAAATCGCAATTGTAAAACTGGGCATTAGCAACCGGTTTATTTTCCTGTTCAAATGCTTTTCTTGTTTAATTAAATTTAAAGTGCAAATTCTTTACTATTAAACTACAATAGCCCTAAATTAGGTGCACGCAGCATAGACCTCGCAACGTAGTCTTCTCAACGTACTCCTCGCAACGCAGTCCTCGTAACGCATTGCAATTTCGGAGTCCTCGCAACGTGTACACATTTTCTTTAAAATCATTTTTTTCTAATAAAAACAGACACTTATACTAAACTTCGTTTTTAATAATACAGTTTGCATATAAAACCTTATTAAATAGGGTATTTCTTATGGTCCACTCTCAACGAATGCAAAACAATGAAGGCCTCGCTACGTAGCCTAGGTACGCTATAGGTGTGTGTGTGTGTGTATGTGTAAATGGTCTAAAAAGTTTTAAATTTAAAACTAATGAATTCAAAATATTACTCCAATTGGTATTATACAGGGCGAGTTATAACTAAAAATATGAAAAATGCCCAGAATCTGACTACTTCTATTTTTAAAAATAGAACAAAATTGTAAAAGTAAATGTTGTAGAAAATTGAATTTTATGTCAAAATTTAAAGTTAAAGCATAAGAGTAAAAAATGTAATTATCAATTACAATACAACCTAAATAATTGGCAAGAGGAAGCGAAATTAACGAAAAAATTATTAATTTTAAATATACTTTTTTTAATTTAATGCCTAAGGCCAAGTATTTAAAAACTGTTTATGCATAATGTTAAAAATTACCAAAAATATTTTTTTTACTTTAATTCTTTAACTTTAAATTTTGACATAAATAACGGTACTTTACTATTGGTCATTTTTTATATTTTTAGTTATAACTCGCCCTGTATATTACCAATCGGAGTAAATGTTGTATTTATTAGTTTCGGGCTATGCGACCAGTTGTATAGTACAAGTCGACAAAATTTGGATTTTAAACAACACGAAAATGCATTGTACATATTATAAAGCTTTAAAAATTATTATGAAAAAACTCACATTAAATTTCCTAAAGACGCTTCAATAATGCATTTTTGCGAAACTATGGAAAATCTTGGTTAAAAAAAAAGGAATAAAAAGGTATTTTACAAAAAAGTGGTGTGGTCACTATGTCTTTTTTTTTTTTCACTTAAAGTACGACTTTACACTTTTCATCAGTTATAGAAACGCTAAGAAACTTTTTAAATCTATGACATAAAAAAGAGGCTGTATAGCACAAGCTACTTCAACATTTAAAAAACTACGAATTTCAGCATTTTACCCGACAAATACAGAATCAGCAGCTGTAGTGAATCACAATAATAGCAGCGACATAAATAGGGCTTTATCTAACAGAGTATTATTCTGGAATTAAAATAGACTTGTATCTTTGCCTTTTGGCCGCATAAGGCACCAAACAAAGTAGTGATCAAATAGATGATGCTTTCTGTCATTCATGTTCACTCTTATTTAAATACAAAACTAAAAGAAACACCAATAGTTTACATTATTTTTCACCTTAGGTAACTTCGTTGTACTAAAAGAATCCATTTTCAGCGATTTGCATTGATCAGGCTCAAAAAACAAAATACCCAAATAATAAAATCAAGCGGTGGAAGTTCGTATCAATAAAATGCTTTATCGTTAAGACTGGCGTGCATTATTAGTGGGTTCCTATGCGGTAACCTGCTTTTCGAATTTAATAAGAACAGGTCTAAAAGTAGTGCGACTTCCCGCAACACATGAACAGTATCCAAGATTTTAAAAAATTATTTTTGAATACTGTATCACCCTAAAAATGCTTTTTGCAATATGGCAATCCTTCTGGTTAGTTCTGAGCTACGAACGATACTGTTTTGCATTAGATACTAGAGTAGTTGTTGAACAAGATGGTTTAATAATTAAGGATTCTGAAAAAGTTGGGGTAAATTTGTATAATTGTTTTGTCCAAGACAGGCTAGTAGCCATTCTTTCTTTCTTTTTTTATTTCTACCACTAAAACGAGCAAATGTTAAAGTGTTATGGCAAAAAAATACCAATAAAGAGCTTAAAATGGACTTGCAAGTTTTCTCTAGACTTTTTTATAGTCAGCCTTTCCCATTCCTAGACCTAAATGCTTTCTTTGTTTATGAAACCAGCATTTTCTACTAACTTTTCTCTTCAGTCAAAGAAGAAATGCGCTCTGGGGGAAAAGCTCTGGTAACAGTTTTAAAAATCTTGTGATCCTTAAAGACCAGATATCACCGATATTGTGATATTATTTAATGGAGCTAAGCAGTACCTATTTTAAACCACATTGAGGTATGGTAAATATTTTAAAGAATACTTTTAACTTATTAAGCATTATGGTAACAGTGTAGATTATAGCGTGTGTAAATCTCTACACTCGTATATATAGTATGGGATTTATAAAAAAAAAACAGCATTAAAGCTGGTACAAGATCTTTAGAAGGAATAGAGTACGGCCGTCAGGATTTTTAATAACAGCCTGCATATTATTATTATTTCCTTATTAAGAAGTAGGTAACACACTGTTTTATTGTGTATTACAGGCTTTACCCTGTAATTTGAACAGTTACTTCCTATGAAGAATTAAACAAAATGGAGGTATTTAAATACCTGTAATTAGATTTTTTTTTAATAACAACAGAGATTTAGAATAGTTACAAAAGCTTTTGTAATGTAAATCTGAATTTTCCAACCAATGTTTGACTTAGAAGCCTAAATAATTTATCTTTGCGACTACATGAAAGAATCGATGGGCAAATAATTTTACATGTTGGGAATTTGGGGGTCGATCAAAATATTTTTGTTTGGTGTGCCGATTCAGATATAGTAGCTGTATCAATAATTTCATAGTTTTTGTGCAATAGAGTTAAAGTTCTTATAATTTATACTTTTGACTTCCAAAAACAAAAAAAAAGATATATGTTATGGCTATTCACATATTTTGTAATAAGTTTTTTTGGGGGAAACTTGGTTCAAGACTCTTCGAGATATGCAAGCTTTAACCGGTTGTGATACGGTTTCCTTTTACATTAAAAAAAAAAAAAGGCCGCCTACAAAAAAATTTGATAACCAAATAATAATCTAAAAATGTTTAAAAAATTTGAGTTAGTTTAATTGTAATTTCACCAACAAAATTAGATATGTAACTAAAGGTGAAGTAAATAGGGACATTACTTGTTTTCATACTTACTAACTCCAATGACTTTCTTGAAACCCGATTGTAAAAAAACAAAATTTGGCTTTTTTGTTGCGAAATGCTGATGTAGCTTAACTTAAAAAAAAATTGATCGTACAAATCAAACTAGATTATAGTTATAGTTCTCACCACCATTTATATCGCCCCCTCTAACATTGGCTTTTTACCTTTTATAAGACAAACAATAAAAACAACTCCTTACGTAGCAGGGGTTTGAAAATTCTTGTGAGATTGGATGCAAAAATATAGCCACTGTTTAGAAAAACATTTTTTTTACGCTAACTTACTATGGCAGTAACTTGGGGGTACTGAATTTTTAAACGCCTAGT
The DNA here is from genome assembly GCA_014170235.1 of Listronotus bonariensis. Taxonomy (NCBI): domain Eukaryota; kingdom Metazoa; phylum Arthropoda; class Insecta; order Coleoptera; family Curculionidae; genus Listronotus; species Listronotus bonariensis. The sequence goes on along the minus strand of JACEGR010001641.1, from coordinate 92,984 downwards.
ATTCGTTTAATTAAAATTTTGCACTCATTGGCACAAATTGTTAAGGCTAAAATATGAGTGAACTCAACTTACCTTAGTCAAATAGTAAATGATTTTGGACATACAGGGTGTCACAAGTTCAGTCTGTTTTTATATAAAAAAAAGTTAATAATGGATGGATTGACAAAATGTTTGGTAAAAGTATGTTCTCAAAAACTGAAACATTAAAATCTGCTGTAACTTGCAAAAATTTAAAGCAATTTTTTTGAGCCACACTGTATTTAACTCTTGAACAAAAATTCTTATTCTTTAAAAAATTTACCTAAAAAAGAAAATGTATATTTGGCAAAAATTAATTTAAGTAGCCGTTTTTAAGACATTTGGATTAAAAAAATACTTCCTGTAGGGCTAGCTATACAGGGTATTTCTCGAAAAAAGATGCTGACTCTCAAGACTGAATTTTTAGAGGATATTAAAAAATTGTTTTAATTAAACTGCGTAAATAAATAGAAACCGGTTTTTGGTATGGACAGTTTGTATTTCATTTTCTTCCTTAATTAAATAGGAATTTAACCATGCCGAGAAATGGCTTCAATTTACTTACGCGAAAACCGTACATCAAACAAAAAAAAGTCAAAAGACCAAATTTGTTCTAAACTAAACGTGGATTTAAAAAATTATTTTTATTTTTCAAAATGCAGTGGTGAAAATTAAAGAAATCTGTATTTACGTATTTGATTAAAAAAAAATAATAATAATAGAATGGCGATAAATATATAGACCTATGTTACCTGTTTATACCTGGTTGACAGGTATTAGGCCCAAGAAAAAGGTAGCCAACCTATTGTGGCATTATCCACATATTATAAAGTTGTTATTTATATATATTTAAAAAGAAAAAAATGTGTGGGTATTAATGTAATTTTTTGCTTTTTTTTTTAATTTTTAATTACACAGGATATGGTTTACCAAGCACCCAGGAATTTAGTTTATTAATAATTTTGATTGTTAAAAAAATATATTATATTAAAAAAAGAATAAGAGGTCCATATTTATAGCCGGATCTTATACTATTTGGAAAGACTACCAGAACCAAGTCAGTGGGGTGGAAAATTAGTGAAAGTGGATAGAAGCCAATTTGGTCTAAATTTCCCGGAGTTAAGCCCCAGTTTGTCGTGTTTATTTCCCTAAAAACTGTAATATATTTTAACTGCTTAATAATTTTGAGGGGAAGGCGCTAATGGCCTCTTGGACTTCTTTCCTCTCCCTTCTTTCTCCAATTGCGCCCCTGCTAGAATTAAAAAAAAGACAAATTAGGAAACATATAGAGGTTGAAGGCTACAGTAAAATAATATTTAAGCCTATACAAAGTGTCCCAAAAACTGTGACATATTAAAGATTTATTATTTTAAATAGAACACTTTATATTTTATAACGGTGTTAGATTCTAAATATAAAAAAGAACTTAAGTTTATAAATAGTACCTACTAAAAGCCCTATTTCATTTGTTTTTGTATTCTTTATTTATTTTTTGCTTTAAGCAAAGGTGATGTCAGGTTAACAGTTAGGAACCCTATTTTAAAGCTTTATTTTTATGGAGCATATAAACTAAAAACTAAATGTTAAACACTTTTTAAAAATTATTTTTAAAGATGTGCTGTCAGGTAACCCTTAATATAATTTTTTTGTTAAATCTTTCAAACGGCTTCTCATGAGCAAGTTGTCATTATATATTGAAGATATCGAATAAGCAGTGGTGATTGTCAAAATAAGTTTTTTTTATAATATGTGTCCATATCTTGGACGCTCACTGTTCCAAGAGCTGATGACGAATTTTGAGAAGGTTCTTTAGGCAAGCTGAAATTGCGAAAAATTACAACTTTGTCAATTGGCGAATCCGGTTCTGAAAGTCATTTAGCGAATTAGCGGTTATTTTGCTACTGCGCAGCATATAACATTTGCAAAAAAATTCAAAAAAATATATTTTTGGCAACTTGAATTTTTTTTGTCTTTTAAATTACTATTTTTAGAATTGAAAAAAAATCCCAGACGTTTTTGTCGGTTATAAAGTATTGCCAGACGACCTTAAAGTTATTTTTTTAATTACCAAAAAATATTCTTTAGGCAATCTGAAATTTATATCACGTATTTATTAAGTAATTTCAATAATACCTGCAAATAGCCAGACGATTTTGCGGGTTATAAACAATTACCAGACGTTAATAAAGTTTGTCAATAAGCGCAATAAAAAGTCTTACGCGCTCCCGTAAGTGCGACAAAGATAGCTAATCGAGGCATGCTGGCAGCTGCCGGGGCCCGAGCTCCTCGCGCTGTGATTGGCTATTGAGAAACCACGTGTTTTCAGCTCTGCATTCAAAACAAAAATATTTAATTTCGTATATTTTTTTTTGCTAAAATTTAATAATTGATTAAAAATTTTTAAATTGTTAATTTCGTTTGCTGCATAAATTATTTAATTAAAAGTTCAAGTATTTTAATGTCTAAAAAAGAAAATTAAAAGAAAAATGTATGTAAGATTGATTATTTATACTTAATACAATTTTGTATTTTTGGAAAAAAAAACATGCTTTAGTTTAATATACGGAGCCTAGTTTCCGACTTTTTTGTTTCTTCACTAAAAACAATTATTTTATCAGTCCGCTTTTTACAAATAAAACATTTTAAATTTGTTTTATTCATCGTGATTTATCTGCACATAACCTTAAATTTAAATTTTTATATCAAATAACTACAACACTAATCTAAAACAGTTCAAACTATATACCTACACAGATATTTACAAGATCATATATGCACATACATATATGCTAAATCTTAAAAAAGAAATTATATTTTAATAAAATCTTCAAAAAGATATAAAAACACTGGATAATTTTCCACGAGGCTCTGATTGCTTTAACACAAAATAATCTGTTGTGAACTAGAGGTGTGACTGCGATCGCAGTCGCTGCTACCAATCACCGGTTATTAACAAATCATTTTGGTAGCTGCTACTTGCGCCTGGCGATAGCAGTGAAAAAATCACTCTTTAATATCCGCAGTTCGCAGAGGTGGCGCTGCCCGTAACCACAATATTAAACGGCGACTGCGATCGCTGGACGGTGATTGTGTATTGTGATTGCGATTCAGTGATTCTAACCTCTTTTGTTTATGTTTATGGGGATTCATGTTTACGTTAGTAAAACAGGATGCGAATTGGCTTGCTTACTGGATGAAAACTATTTTTTTTATCAATTTAATTTATTAATAAATCTATTGCGAATGGGTTGCCCAAAAAATATGATCAAAGCTATAAATGTTTATAAAAAAATTAATATACCTATTTGATATACTTCGTGTAATGTCCGTTTTTTGTTATATACACTTACATATGCTAATGCAAATCAATAATTAAATTATATGTATAATTAAACGACAGAATGTATTTAAAAATGATATATTTTTTCTTCATTTAATTTTAACAAGGTTAACTATGACTTTATTTATGAAAATTTAGCATGTTTTCGTAAAGAGTGATAATATCACAGTTTTCAGTAGCAGCTACTTTTAGATAGCAGTAGCAGCGATCACCGATATCAAAAAATCACTGTTAAGCCCACCGCTATTGTGAACGCAGTGTCGAATGTAAGCTGAAAACACGTGGTTTCTCAATAGCCAATCACAGCGCGAGGAGCTCGGGCCCCGGCAGCTGCCAGAATGCCTCGATTAGCTATCTTTGTCGCACTTACGGGAGCGCGTAAGACTTTTTATTGCGCTTATTTACAAACTTTATTAACGTCTGGTAATTATTTATAACCCGCGAAATCGTCTGGCTATTTGCAGGTATTATTGAAATTACTTAATAAATACGTGATATAAATTTCAGATTGCCTAAAGAATATTTTTTGGTAATTAAAAAAAAATAACTTTAAGGTCGTCTGGCAATACTTTATAACCGACAAAAACGTCTGGGATTTTTTTTTCAATTCTAGAAATAGTAATTTAAAAGACAAAAAAAAATTCAAGTTGCCAAAAATATATTTTAATGAATTTTTTTTTGCAAATGTTATATGCTGCGCAGTAGCAAAATAACCGCTAATTCTCTAAATGACTTTCAGGACCGGATTCGCCAATTGGCAAAGTTGTAATTTTCGCAATTTCAGCTTGCCTAAAGAACCTTCTCAAAATTCGTCATCAGCTCTCCGACTAATACAATTCGTCATATGTATTTTTTTGTGTGTGTCTTTAAGTTCTTTATAATAAACATAATAAAATTAAATTTATTTTGTTTTAAAATAACTTACGGTTTGTTATACATGCCAGTTAATTAAAAAATACTTTTTACCATCATTTTTTGTATTCCATTGCTCAAATCGTAAATTGTCATTTAATTACCTTGGTTTACAAATTATTAAAATATATTTTTTTATCATTTTAATTTAATGACTAATGAGCTTTTTATATCTTTACGAAAAAGTTAATAGTTTTTCAACAGTGATTTGCTATTTTAGTTTACTCATTTTTAATCAAGTAGCTTGTTAATATTGTAATCTATTAACATTAAAAAACAATAGTTTAATATGAATTTTAATTAAATATGAAAAGATGGTGTAAAAATATTATTTGGACAATGATGGTTTCTCTTTTTAAAACAGGTATTTTTAGGTGAAATAATGCCAGCTATTTACTGCTGTTTAAATTTTCTTAGGTTTAAAAGACTAAGATATCTACTTCTCTTCCTGTGCCTTTTGGAATAATTATAGCATTTATGGAAATTTATTGTATAATAAAAAGCCCGAACTTGCCATTACATTGGCTCCATTAAGTATGTTGGCGTTATTTGTAAGTACAACAATGAGTAAATTTAAAGATTTATATGTGTTCAGAAATAGGCCAATGTACTGTGATAAAAACATTTGGGGGATAAAAATATTTCACTATTTAAAGTAATAATTTAATATGAGAAAATCTAAGACATGTTTGTCCCCAGGTAAGTGTGTATTATCCCTTTTTTATAAACTCTTTATTTTTTCTATATTTCATTTTTTCCTATTATTTTACTAGTTGGCATTGGCATGTAGCAGATAGGACATGAAGAGTTTAGTTTACCTAAAAATTCAATATATTATATGGTTTTTAAATTTATAAAAAAATATTTTTAATATAGATTTAAAAAATATTTGTAAATTTAAATTGTATTGGGTACCTATATGAAAGAAATAAAACAAAAAATTAAAACAAATTAAACAGATTTATGTTTAACTTAAAATTAGCCAGTTTTTTAATTAAATAAAGACATATTTTATTATTAAAAATTATTACTAAAAAAATTATATTATACCAAAGATTATTAAAATAGTTAAAAAGTGAGGATTCTGCAGAAAATAGTTATTGCTATTATTAAAATATAATTGTTGGCATTTTGGATTCAGAAAAAATCTAGAATTTTTATTTTTTATAATTCCGCCGTATGAAATTGCAATTGTTATAAACAAAAAACGAGAAATAAGGTTCTTAAAAAACACAAAAATGTTAGAAAAACATGTTTTAACTTCCGGAGTTGTAGCTTCATTATTTTAAATTTTAATATAACCAAAGACAATTATAGTTAAACTATAATTGTCTTTTGATATAACGTTAAGAATTTAATTTCGCGTGGCCATGTCCAATACAGATTTATTTTAAAATTTAAATAAATCTTTTTTTTTTAAATAAAACTTCTTATTTTTATTTTTCTTAAAGTTATTTAATTACTAATTACCTTATTTTTAATAGGCTTTAACTGCTATAAAACCTTTTTTTTAGGTTTAAATAATGTACCTATATTGTTTTCTTTTGGAAGCTCTTCTGTAGGTGCCCCAAAAGGCGAGGTCAAAAATAATAGAAATGCTAGAAGTGAGCCAAAATAATGTAAGTACTTCATAGGAAAAAAGTTCTATTGCGCTTCGTTAGGGCGATATTGACCTTTAAAGTTGGTATAATTTTTTTATTTTAATTATAACTTTTAAACTGTTAACACAGTACCAATGGTATTTGGGTTATTAAATAACCTTATCGTAGCCGTAACATATGCATCCATTGTTTGGTGGACTAAGACCAGACAGCACACGGCTATGCTTCGGCTGGGCAAGGTGCAATGCATGCAGTGCATGCCTTGGCATAGCATGATGCATTGCATTAAAAGCACACCAACAGCGGTCTTGGAGACCATATTTGACCTCCTGCCACTGCATATAGTGGTACAAGGGGAGGCAAGAATGAGGGTATACAGACTGAAAAATAACCCGAGCAACGCAAAGGTTAGATTAGGACACATGGAAATAAAAAATATCATAATGAGTCCCATAATGGATATGAGGACAGACTATATAACCCCACAAATCGTACTCAGTAGACCTTTCAGGTGACAATACATCCAAGGAGAACTGGGCAAACGAAAATTTCAGACTCTTTCTTCGAGGTCAAACCTGGTATACGCGACGGGTCCAAAACCGAAGAAGGGGTTCAGGAGCAGGTGTCTACAGTGAGATAGAAAACACTCGTTTGACCTTTCCACTGGGACACCACGCCTCTGTATTTCAAGCAGAAATTTTGAGCGATCTTACAGTGTGCCAGGATTAACAACCAAAGGCCCCGCACAAATTGTACAATCAACATTCTTACGGACAGTCAAGCAGCCCTTGGTGCACTAATCAATCCCAAGGTATCGTTTTGGCTGGTACTAGAATGTCTTGAGGAAGTCAGGGAGAAACCGGCGAAACGCAACAACACGAGGTTGATGTGAGTGCCAAGGCAATGAAAACGCAGACGAACTGGCGAGAAGGGGGTCAGCCACGACATACTTCGGGCCAGAACCAGTCCTTGGAGTGCTAATCGTACCTTCCGGAGTGCTGTACAAAACTGGGTAAAGGGCCAGCAAAGACTGCACTGGAAAAGGCTTTCCCAACACATGAATGGGAATATATACATCAAAGGAACCATGCACAAAAAGAGCTAAAGAACTACTCAAAATGGGTAGGAATGAGCTAAGAACAATCACAGGATTCCTCACCGGACATGCTCCAGTGAAAGAACTCCCCTTCGGGGATATTAGAGTGTCCATCGAATCATATGGCACGCATCCAGCAGACCTATACCGGCTTTTTCAAGGAACTAGGGTACTGAAATGGGTACAATAAAACGGAAGTTTTGGCACAATTGGTCTATATGTGTAATAGTTGCCTTTTGTGGGTGTGAATTACTAAGCAGAACCTTGGATTGCTTCTGTGGCTGCCAAATTGCCATCGAAATTTGAAAAAAAACTTGAATGCAGCTTTTCGCTTACTTTCTCAAAAACCTCAAAAAGGCTTACTTTCTTAATAAAAATAACCTAAAACTTACTACGGGAAGGTGACTTTAAATAGAGTTTTACCGCCCACCCATTCTAAGTTTTTATTAGATTTAATTTTTTTCTTAAAAACTATACTAACCCTTTGTTTTAAACTTCAGTAGTAAAACTCTTAAGAAAATTTTTAATCTTTAATTTCATCTTTTGCTTCATGGTTCACTGATGTAACTGTGTGTAAACGGTTCCACGGATTAGGGTTAACATAGGAATTTCAAAACTTCGATTTTAGCCGGATCTTCAAAAGTCATATCCTAGAGTTCCTTATCCAAGATTATGGTTGTTGATTGCCAGTTTATTAGGTCAAAATTGTTGTCTGCATTAAATGTAAAATTGGAAATATTAAATTTATGACCTATCGACAGCTAGCATTGCCAATAACACATTTCCAGGGTGACCGAAGTAGTTATTTCTTTGTAGTACCGAATCTACCGCCTTCTTAAAATCTTAAGGTACAAATCTATTTTGCTTTATTATCCCACAAAAATTATTACCGTGTTAACATGAAGCTCGGATTTTTATTTTAATTTAAGTTAGTGCATAAACCTATATCTTATTCTTAAAACATCATAACTTTTAGAAAATTTAAAATTGCCATTTTCGTTAAAGAAAACATATCCTTGATGAAATTTTGCAAATGTTACTTTGCAAGTTTAAACTTCTTTTTTCGATTTTTTTCTATTTGTTTTTTACTTAAAGTTTTAGGTTCTACCATTTTCTTGAACTCCTCTCTTTAATTACAAAACTTCATTCTTTTTTCCTTTGTACTGTCAATTTACAGGCACACTTCCTAAAGTTTTTACATTTACACAGTAAAGTATTAAACAAATTTTTGCAAAATAACTTTTTTGGCATATTTAGCTTGCAATCCTTTTTAATTAAAATTTTATTATGCGATATATTTTTTAAAACTACAAATATTTTTAAAGTCTTGTTCATTTGTAGTGTAAATACTATAATTGAAGATATGTTCTGTATTGGTTTGGCGGATTCATTTAATAGATATTATTTATTTGGGTACACGCCAATTCAGAATTAAAAACCAAAAAGTCCAAAAATTTTTTAAAATAAGTAACTCCTCCACTTACGGTTCCCAACAGTGGTTCCGCGCGTATGCATCCCTATACGGTCCAACTGGATAGGCCCCGAACTTCCCAATTTGTTCGTTCTTTTATCCCTAGAGTTTCTAGGTTGTGGAACCTGCTGCCCGCGGAGGTCTTTCCTTTCCCCCAAATCTTCAAGTATTTAAATCCCGTGTCAACAAACTCCCTCTTACCTCGCTTAAGACACCCACGGTACGTTAGTATTTAGGCTTTTAGCCTTCGTGGTTTGTCCAAAGATAAAAAAACTAAAACACGAAAGTCGACGTTTTGGTGGCAGACTTGCTGTCAAGATAAAATTAAAAATTTAAACAAATAACTAGTATTAAGGTTTTAAAATTACCTAACCTAACTTAAACCTAAATAATAGTTATTTGTTTAAAATTTAATTTTATCTTGACAACGGTGGCAGACATGTCACTGAAACGTCGACTTTAGTGTTTTAGTTACTTATTTTAAATTTTTTTGGACTTTTTGGTTTTTAATTCTGAATTGGCGTGTCCCCAAATAAATAACATCTAGTAAATACTATAGTTGGGACTTAAATTTTTTTAAATAACTTTTTACTAAATTATGGTACATAGTTACACAACTTTTTACTAAATCATGGTACATAGTTAAAAATATTGGGTCGTTTTGGCTGCTAAAGAGCAAGTACGATTATAATGATATTTTGCACAGGTAGGTAGCAAATACATTTGACCAAAGGCAACTGTTATTATTATATACTATTATAGGCCAATAAAATTCAAAAGAAAATTTCGCTCCTTCGCTCCACCCTACTGAACAGCCGTTTACCCATGAAAAGAAGCATTATTAAAAGGTTATTTGGTAGCCCAAATATCATTGGTACTGTAGCAACAGTTACAAATTTATAATTGAAATGAGTTGTTTTTATACTAAATTTAAAGGACAATATCTTCCCAACGAAGCGCGATAGAACTTTTTTATATAAAGTGCTAACATTTTTTCGGCTCACTCTATCACCCCTATCATTTTTAACCTCACCTTTCCGGACACCCTGTATACATACATAATAAACGAGATTTTGCTTTAAAAGTTAATAAGGGCTTTTTAATTTGTTAAATATAAATTATTCAAAACACTAAAATGACAAAAAAATGTTTTAAAAAGTATTCAATTAATCAGCTTATTTAAAAAAAAAAATTAAACAAGTGACGAAAAAAATTGTTAAGCCAAGCGTTAACTGTTTGATTTCGTCATTACCAATGCATTGTTTTTTTTATGTAGAGTTTATTATTAGGAATTTTATACTGACCTGTATCATTTTTTGTTTTTTTAATATGAGGTATCGAATTTTATGCTTTATTTGTATCCTGAAAGCTTACATTTAAACAAAATATTGTTTGGCTTCCTCCAGAATAAAATAAAAGTCTATTAAACATTTTAAGATAATTAAAACTTTTACATACTATGAAGAATTGTTCTGTCCTTGCACAATACAATAAAAGTTAACATTACTTTAAAGAAATAAAATAATAAAATATTTAATATAAAGTAACTTACGATACAAAGGTTTTAAACTGTAAACAAAGGTTCATTTATTATTTAGAGTTTGTATCGTAAGTAACTTTATTTTAAATATTTCATTATTTCATTTCTTTTACGGTAATACTAACTTTTATTATATTGTGCAAGGACAGAATAGTTCTTCATAGTATATGAAAGTTTTAATTTTTCTAAAATGTTTACTAAACTTTTTATTTTATTCTGGAGAAAAGTCAAACAATATTTTGTTTAAATAAGGTATCGAGACTAAGTTATTTTATTTTAGTACATTTTTATCAAGTATCAAAATCTTGTAAACCATTTTCTTTTCCTGGTTTAACCACTTAAATGAAACATATTTTTAGTGTTACTTGCTTGAATAAAAAAAAAATACTGGCTTTACTTAAAATATTATGATTTTCATGATTGTGTCAAGATGCTTATCAACTCTCTCAATGCGATTATTGTAATTTTGCAAATCTGTATGCATAAAGATATAAAGTTAAACATCCTAGTTACCTTGTTTAAATTTAAAAATTCTTTCTTTTGGATAATTTTTTTGTATGCTTTTAAAAATACTTAAAATTGTTTGAGAAGTAGGCCCCTGTTAATCTAGATAATTAAAACACCCATGACTTCTTCGGCACTTACCGAGGACATACCCCTCCAAACCAATGGCACGCCCATCGCCTTGACAAGCGTCTAGGTACAGCCCCTGGTATCGATTTAGAAGCATTTGACAGATCGTGTTCGCGCCGAATCGATTTGTTGCCATAACATAACCACAAATTTGAAAAAGTTTTTTATGTAGATTGTATGTTTTTCCTGGCAATTGCCTTGCAGCAACGCCATAAACAAAGCAGCAGGTTGTGTTTTCAATAATTCATCACAAATACTTTATATGCATTATTTATTGTATATTATGTATGTGAAAGAGAGACACGATCTTATTCCACTGTATTGCCGATTGAAAAGGATATAAGTCAAGTCCACTGTTATCTATAACAGTAAGCCCACTGTTTTGGTAGTTAAGCTTTATAATTATTAACCTGCTATCTGAAGCTGCCAATTAAGCTTTTTAAAACAAGAATTAAGAAATCCTATTGGAAAATGCCTTTTACAGTGTTGAAGAATTTTTAAATTGTAATTTTTAATGTTTTTCAGTTATTTAATTGTGTTTTTATTTTAACTATAATTTATCAAATTTAAATATTAAATGTAATCTCTGTTGATGTTATTTTACAATTATGTATTATTCTGTGACATATGTAAATACTGTATTTATATAAACATGAAAAATATATATTAAGATTATTAATTTATTGTATTTTTGTTTTGAGTACGGGATGCTCCAGAAGAATACATTGTAAAAAGAAAGGTGACATATTCTGGGTAATGTGTAATGGAGTTTTAATTAAAGAATTTAAAAAAAAGATTTAACTAACCTGAACTAACCATGACCCCAAACTTATATACTGCCTTTGGTATTGTTTTATTTTAAAATTTTATGTTGATCAATACGATTATATTTAGTTTTGTTTCTTTGATTAACTTTTTCATTGCGTTCAAATCACATATTAATATTAATAGTATTAATCAAAATTGAAGACAGTGTAATTACAAAAACTAAATTGTCAGTATAATAGGTACAGTTGCATGCAAAAATTCCAGACACATGTTAAAATTTTCTGTCATATTTTCGAAATAGTATATAAATGTTATTGTTGCTATAATATTAATATTGTTCAAGATTAACCAGACGATTTTATACTGAACCTGGTCTCGCTTTACTTTCTATATATATACTATAAAAACGTTGCCATCCATTGACTATACTTTTTGTCGCGTGGACAAGTTTCAGGAAAAGTTGAAGTGTTACAGGTTAGGCAAGCGAAGCCTAAAATACACAATAAAAGAATGTCTGTCCCGAATTATTCGCCCGCAACTATACATGTTCTGGTACTGTTTTCATACTTCAATGCTTTTCAACATAAAATTCATAAATTAAACACCTTAGTAATGATAATTATCTATTTATTTGCCAATCGTTTTAAACACATCAAACATTGTAATCAACTTAAAAACTAAGTAAAAACATCATATACAACATTTCTTCATTTTGCACTATACGGAAAACTTTTTATTGTTAATTTTACGAAAAAAGTTATTCTTTATCAAAAGTTCTACATGGTCTAAAACCTAAAATACGATCAGTAGATATTAATTCTTGCAGTGGTGTACGAGGTATGTTGAGAAATATGAATTTTGCTCAAGAGGAGTAAGTACCCTTATTTTTTATAATATGGATTTTTTTAAAGAAAAAGATGTATAAAAAATAAGTACTTTCGTTTTGAGCAAAATTCATATTTTTTGACATACCTCATATACCACTAAAAAAATTAATATCTGATTATTGCATTTTAGGTTATAGACCATGCAGAACTTTTATAAAAATTACCCTTTTTCGTAAAATTAATAATAAAAAGTTTTCCATATGGTGCGAACTTAAGTAAACACGCTGTATAAATCAAATCAATAAATTATTTGAAACATTGTTTTAATTTGTTTCTTTTTCTATTAAAAACATCTATATCACATTTCTGTATGAGATCATTACATACATAATTCTATTTAAAGAAGATCTACTCACTGGACTACATGAAAATAGCCCAGCCCAAGTATTAGGGTATTTATTTAAAATTGGTTTAGTAAAATAGAAGTTGTTTAATTTTTTTAAAATTATTATTCGTCCTGCCCCCACTCTTTATTTTGCAATATAGAGAAAAATGCTTCATATAAAAAAGTTTTTCAGTTTTTCCAAAATTATAATAAACTTATTTGATATATAATTTAATAGTAAATATTTTTAAGAAAAACCGTTTTTCCATATTTCGGCAACCGTTACGCCCTCTAGCCGTAAACTTAGAATCTTAAAAATTATGTCCAGCAATTTGTCAGGGGCATATTTACCAAAGATTTTTTTCGGAAGCCGTACGATAACAGTTTCCGATATACAGCCGCGGTACTCGATTAATTGCCCACCCTGTACATTAAAACAAAGATCTTTTAATAAAAAACAGTACAATTAATATTAAAGATATGTTTTGTATTCTTTCGGCGATTTCATTAAATAAGTAGATGTTATTTAAAAACTAAGACACAAAAAATTAAAATAAGTACCTAAAAAACTAAAAATCGACGTTTTGACGCCAAGTGTGCAACCGTTGTCGAGATAAAATTGAATAAAATTAAAAAAGACATAAAAATTACCTATTTTTTAAGTTTGAAATTTTAAAATATTTAGCCTTTCTTGAGAAAATTTTGAAATACCTTTGACAATAAATGTCAAATATGTTTGTTTGGTTACAGTGTCATCAGGGCTGTCGCTAGAGCCCGGGTGAGCGGGCAGCCGCCCGGGGCGGCAGTTTTTAGGGGGCGGCCGTTTTTAAAAGAAGAAATCAAATAATAATAAAGATATTGATATTAAAAGAATCATAACCATAACGATAAGTGAAAATCTAATGTATTCCTAGTATCCGCACATTGGAATTTATTAAAATATTTATCGACGTCTTATGCTAGCTGTCGGGTGACATCAAATAAATATGCTGCCGTCCAATGAAAAAACACCGTATGTACATTTTTATAACTTTTGAGAAAAAAGCGTTTAAAGCATTGCTTCATAAATTCCTTGCCATTTACATATAAGATATAAATTTAAGGGGAGGTAAGGGTTAGTAAATCAAATGATTTTTTAGTATGTCTTGTTCTCTGGTATGAAGTTTTAAATAAAATCAACTCTGTAAGTAAACTTCTGCAAAATCCTAGCTTAAATATTATTGAATCTACTAGAGCTTTGGAATCACTTCGCAATCATTTTCTTAATTGTAGAAGTGATAAATATTTTTAGAAATATTAGTTAATGCTACAGAATTATCACAAGAACTTGAAATTAAGAACATGTTTTCCCTAGACGCTCGAGCAAGACCAAGAAATGTAAATGTGTAAATATTTTCTATGCCGTTATGGATACCATCATCAATTCTGTAGAGGAAAGATTTGATCTACTAAAAGTTTATTCGGAATATTTCTCCTTTTTGTATGACATGTCTTTGCTCAACGAATTTAGTAAAGAAGACCTTCTAAAACACTGCCTGGATTTAGATTCTTATTTATCTGATGGTGAAAGCAAAGATATTAACGGTTTAGAGCTAAAGATGAATTGCTGTCTTTAAGTGTATTAGTCAAAACAAATAAAGACAAAATTAGTTCTCCCTTAAAGACATTGGAGTATATTGTTGAGAATAATTTACAGGGAACCCACCCCCATCATCGTCATAGCTTTAAAAATCTTATTAACTGTGCTGGTTTCAGTAGCTTCAGGGGAAAGAAGCTTCTCTAAATTAAAACTAATCAAAAATGACCTGCGATCAAATATGGCCCAAGAACATTTGAATGATTTAGCGCTAATATCGATAGAACATGAGATAGCTAGTAATTTAGATTATGATGAAATTATGTGCTTCTTTGCAGAAAAGAAAGCACGAAAGTACTTTTAATAAACACTGTATGGTTATCATTTGTTTGGACTTTTTGAATAGTAGATTATTATATCTATATAAAAAGAAGGCTTGTTGACTGGTTGCTGGTGTATTAATTATTCATAATACAAAAATATTATAAGCTAGTTGATTTTAGGTTTTCCTGAAGAGACTTCAGCATCTAGCAAAGATAACCATGTGTTATTCAAATTAACAGATCTTGATGCTACACATTTATCTTTGTTTAATAATATGTACGCACTTTCTTTAGTTTTGCAGTTTTTAAACCAAGTTTTCTTTGCTTAAATACTTGAAGCATTGTTGACAAATTTTAGATTTGTGAAATTTTTTTATGTATGTTTTGTGTTCCTTTATGCGTTTAGCTTATGGTTTACAAGATCCCGGCCTATCGAATTAAATTTAATAATTAAAAAATAAATTCATTATTCGCACACTGTTTAAAACACAAAACACTATAAGATCTTAATTATCAAAAACAAAACCACACAATATAAATGAAAGTAAAAAAATGTTATCTATAAAATACCTTGTGAATTTGTTAAATTTTATATATGCGAAACATGTAGACCATTAGCTAAACGCATAAAAGAACACAAAACATACATGAAAAACACATAATTTCACAAATCAAAAAATTTTCAACACGCATTTAAGAACAATTACAGAATGAACTGGAATGCTTCAAGTATTTTAGCAAAGGAAACTTATAACTTTTTGGTATATTAAATAATAAAGACACTAGCAACTAGTTATGTATGTCACTATAACACTATAACCAAACATTTAACTGTATTTGACATTTATGTCAGAAATAAAAAAAAGCTAAATATTTTAAAATTTTAAACCTAAACAATAGCTAATTTGTAAATTTTTATTTTTTTATTCAATATTATTTTGACAACGGTGGCAGGCTTGTCATCGAAAAGTCGATTTTTTTGTTAGTTACTTAATTTATATTTTACGTGTTTTTTTTATCTGACTTGGCGTGTACCCAAATAAATAACATATCTTTAGTACAAATAATTTATAAGAAAAAGTGTTTAGCGAATTACCACTGGACTAACAATGCACGGTTACCTCATGGGTGGTGTAGCTGTCTCTTTTTCAGGTCAGGTAGTACATTATTATACCCCAAATCACTGCACCCAATAAAATGTTTGTAGCATCTGGGCTATTTTAGGTCTTAAATATAATCATCAATAAAACAAAAACCACCTAAAAACCGTACCTTTTTTATATTTTACCAACAGTTCACTTTTAATAATATAAACCTTTATTTTTAGCTGTCTGGTTGCCTAGTTATATGCATTATGTATTACGACTCATACCTACCAAAAATAAATAACTTTAAACATACATTTTATTGGCATATTGAAAATACTTGTGAAAAATCAAAAAATAAAATAGAACGAAGAATATAAATTGCTTAAAATAAATTTGGTGCTACAAATTATACTTATTGAAACTATTTCAGTTAATTTACTTATTTCTTTATTTCAAAGAAAAGATAGTTTTTGCGTTTGGTCTTACATGCAAGATACAAAATACTTTAAATTAAACTGGCTTTTTGACATTATTTTTTTAACATTTTCTATTGTTGGCAATTTAAATGCTGTAGTTGTTCCTTATTATGGGTAAGTATAGAATTTTCTGTTTCTACGTTTACCCGTAAATTTATATTTTTACAAATTAGTTACATTTTTTATGTAGATTGGACAACTAAACTACTTTGTCGCACTTAATAACATCAACTTTATTCTTAACACGTTACAAATTTTGATCCTAACTCTATCACTTATACAAGATTACTTACTAAAGAACAATGCTTTCCTACACCCCGTGTGTCTTATCACAGGAATCTAGTGTATTCTTTCTATAGCTTTTACAAAAACACTAGAACATTATTAGAACCTTTTGCTGTCCAAATGCGTTACCACATAACTACTTTTATTTAGCTGTTTCAGCATAGTAAAAATGTCCCTCTAATAATTTTGATTGTCCCGCCATACTACTTAGTCAGTCTTCATGGATTAAACAACTAAGCTTAGTACCAAAATCTCCAACTGTAAATAATTGTTCTACAGGTTTAGACATTAAAGATATGTTCTGTATTGGTTCGGCGGATTTATTTAATTGATGGTAGTTGTTTGGGTACACGCCAGGAAATAATTAAAACTACAAAAAAAAATAAAACAAGCAAATAAAGGAATGAAAATCGAAGCTTTGATGGCAAGTGTGCCACCGTTGTCACAATAAATTGATACCGAAGTATCTTCAAGAAGACTCAAGATCATCTAACTCATCACCTTTTTATATTATAAATAACACTGGTATATGGTGGTTTTGTTGCCCTAGATATAAGATTAATTTTAGATATATTTATGCTCACAATGCATAAAACTGTTAATTATTTTATTGGATTTGCTCTAGTTTTTTTTAACTTTATTTTTATTTTACATCACAAAAATCAAAAATTAGAAAACCAAAACACCGATATATTTATAATGTCAGTTTTGTTTTAAAGAATTAGGGATAAATCGAATTCAATAGAAAGGAAAATTTCAGAAAAATATTATATAGCCATAAAACGCCTATTCTCGTCTTTTATAATTTTTAAAGAACAATATCTTTTTAAAGACCAGCAGTAGTCTGCCATCATGTGACAATCTCATTGACCCTAATATCTTTTCTTTATTTCTTGTAAATTCTGGTAAAAGCACCCTTTTGTTTCACACTATGACTTCCTAAATTATCCGGAAATTTATCCATGATTGCGAAGATAGTGTACCTTGATACCTATATTTGCGCCTCTGAAAGTTTGTCAGCATATTTTGTACAATTTCTTTATAATTTGATGTTTTATGGTTACCTAGACAAATTTCGACTACCAACACAAAAGTTTAACATGCTTTGCTTTCTAGAATAGTCATAGCTTTAATAAAATCCGAATCTTTCATTAACTGCCGTATTGGAGAACCATCAGATATTTCAACTTTTCCTTACTTAGCTTAGAAATTCTTTTTCAAATGTAATTTAAACAATCTCCTACCTTGTTTAAAGCTTTTGCAAACTGTTTAATTATTTCTAACCTAATATGAAATGGTGGAAGTATAATTTTATCTCTGCTCACCAACAACCTTTTTAGACTTACGTTTAAGTACTTTTTATTATTATAAAATAACTGAGCTCTCCGCTGTTCTACGGAGCAAGAAGTATGAGACTCGAGGCCGTTCTCAGAAAGTGATTTGAGGGGTGAGGAAACGCAGTACACAAACAAAAAGGAACTCCAGCAGCTTAGGCGCGACCTTCAGCAAATAACCCATCTTTCAGAGGTCTCTTTTTTTGGTTGTTGGGTAGGCAATTGCCCCCCTGCGTACTGCTTTGATAAGAAGCGGAATCAAGTGATGTTTGTATGTGCGAAAAAGTTGCGCATAAACCTAATCAATATTAATTAAGTTAATTTTATTACTAAGAAGCTGATAGTTCTCTAAAAAGAAGATACGTAAATAATATAAAAAAAACATTCAGTACTTTCATGAATGTATTCGTAACTTCGGCACTTAAAAACATACAAATTTGGTAAGATATTCAGGGCAACATAATTTTTTTCTTTTGTAGAGCTGTATAATAAATACACCAGCAACCATTTTTGCATGACACTATAACCAAACAAACATATATGACATTAAATGTCAAAGATTTTTTAAAATCTAAAAAAAACTTGAAATCCAAAATTTTAAACCTAAATAATAGTTAATTTTTAAATTTTTATTATTATTTTTTTAAATTTATTTTGACGATGTTGGCAGACTTGCCACCGAAACGTCGATTTTTATTTCTTCATTTACTTGTTTTAATTGACTACCATCATTTAGGTTCAGACATTCTCAGCTACTTGGTCTTACTTGCAACACTTTGTCTGTCACTATCTCTTTTCCGGCTTTCGCTGGTTATGCATGTCCACATCTGGGGCCCGATTTTCGACAGTGAGAGAATAGAAAGCTTTTCAAAATAACATTCTTTTCTATTTTTTAAATTGCCTTCAGAGAGGCAAAGAAAAGATAAATTATACAATCGTTTCATCAAAAAGTTCTACTCCCTAATCGAAAATGGTATAATAATTTTCTTAAGCGAAATGCTTTACAGTCAGGAATAAAATATTTTATGTTTATTGCTCTAGATTTAGGGCTACTATCAAATGGAGTACCTTTACCTGGTGTTGCCTCCAAAACCATGCCACCACCGGCTTAGCTGCCATAATATTGTAAAAAAGATCTTGTTATTCTAAGGGCCTCTTCAAACTAAGCCGGTTTTGACGGACAGTGTGATGCCTTTGAATTTGCCGACTTACCACGTTCTCTACGTATGAAAGGTCTCATAAGACTCCATACACTTCGACAGCGTTAGTCCGTCGCCCGTATTTCCGTCTTTTGCTAATATGAAAAGGCAGTAACTGTGCATTTCCTTTCAATAATAAAAATGTTTATACCCGTGAATTTAGATATCTTAAAGAAGGCGCTGCAAAAATTCAGCTTTACTTGTCTAGTTAAATCGGACTTAAATTTGTGTTGTAATTTTCCTGACCTTTATCTTTTTCATTTGATTTGAATTTATTAAACTTTTGATCGGTGTTTACTTTCGGATTAAAGCCTTGATGCTTAAAAAATGTTATTTGGTTAATAACTCTTTGGTATATTTTTAAAAATTACTAACCCAGTGGACCTCACACCAGTTTACTTAAAATTCGAACCAGCTCGGTGCCAGTTTACTTTTTGCAAGGGCAAGAGCGAACCGTGAAAATGCGCATTGCCACCGAGCTTGTTCAGTTCCCTTCTGCGGCATTGCCAATAACAACAGTTTCAAGAAGTTTGAATTTCTCTTATTGCTCGACAAAAAAACTCTTTTGCGTGAATATGAAAGTTTGCACTGCACTGCCAGAGTTCGAGCTTAGTGCGCACTCGGGAGACTACGTGAATTCACTATCAGTCTAGCGTTGCTCCATTAATTTGCTCCTACTTTAGTCTGCTTTAGTTCCAAACTATCAAAGATACATAGTCTAAGAATTTAAACCACTAAAAGCTCGAGGCTAATTTTTTTTTAACCAAAAACTGCAACAGTTTTTGGCAACACCCTGAGTGTGTACCTTAATTTTCATATCCTAAATCTTACTTTAAAATTCTTGACGCAATGTTTCCATGATTACTTTAAGATTACTAAATGCATTAAATCACACAATACATCAATTAGGCCAAGCTATATTATTACTTATACGTTACTTATGTGTTCTTACACGCCTTAAACACAGGGCTACAAAATTTAAAAAAAAGATTTATCTGCTGGGTATAAGACAAGGATTTTCCCTTGTATTTTTAATGTGTCAAATTTTGGGACAAAGAGAAAACTTTTTTTTAATAATTAGTACTGCCTTTAAAAGTTTAAAAAACATTGTTTTACTTTTTTTTTAGTATTACTTAATGACATACAAAGTTTATACGTGGCTTAAATATACTAAAACTTTTTAGAATTTACATTAACATGTATTTTAAGTTTCAAATATATTTCTTTCTTAACTGTCTGAAAAATATAAGTAA
The DNA here is from genome assembly GCA_014170235.1 of Listronotus bonariensis. NCBI lineage: Eukaryota > Metazoa > Arthropoda > Insecta > Coleoptera > Curculionidae > Listronotus > Listronotus bonariensis. The sequence continues at coordinate 72,859 of JACEGR010001641.1, read as the reverse complement.
AGGAATTGATAATGGGACCATTGAAAGTCTGTTATGTAACAAAGAATATCAGCAAGTTATAAACAAAAAACTAAAATTTTTAATCAAAAGACATTGCGAAATCCTAGGGTAAGTAAAAACATCTAAATCATCTTTTATGCAACCAAAGATTTAGAGAGTTCAATTATTATTATAGCTACTACTGGCAGCTTGTAAACTGTAAAGTATGTAAAACAAACTGTTTTAATAATATTTATAATATACCCATAAAATATTTAAAAACAAATATTTTTTCTTCTAGAAAAAATGTAAAATTTTCTTGGAGATATCGCTGGTTAGGAACAAGACGGTCACAAGTTCAAAAGTATAAATTATAAGAAAGAAGCAATTGATTTGCTTAAAAAGGAAGTACCAATAAGAAATATGACATTAGACAGACACATAGCGAAAACGGTTTAATAATGTGAAGTGACGATATTACTAAATAATATATGTAATTTAAAATGCGATGCTAACAAAAACGAGCTAAAGCATAATTTTTTTTGGTTGTGATGGTCTTCTTCTTAACTAGCGATATGGTCGGGCTGTGAATTAAAATAAAAATTTTATTTCTCAACAAACAATTTTAATTTATAAACTAGACTAAATATTGCGTGAATCGTACTACAGTAAATATATACTATAAATAAAAATACTCAATATTTAAATACAGTATTATACAACAAATACTTTTTAAGTAACAATTACTTCTTAAGTAACAAGACTGCTTAAGGTCGGAGCACATATAACCGCAATGAGCCCGTGGACTTGCGGTCTCACTGGTGAAATGTGGGGATGCGGTGCTAAAAGGTTTGTATTTAATTTAACTGCAGGTATATAAGTCAATTATACCACGCTTTAAGTTACACCTGATCGTACAATAAACCTTCACAAATAAGGTACAACAGTTTTTAGGTTTGGCCAAACATTTACAACACCGAGGCAACGTAGCACGGCTGTATGTCGGTTTTAAAATGTACCGTTGGAATCAAATGCCGAAGGCTTAATATCATCTCTCCGTAATCAACCACATACCTCGCATCACATATTAATAAGTAAACAAACATCACCGACCAACGGTTGTACGTCACGCCGCTAAAAATTTATTTTTTGATTTCTTGAAATATTAATTAAATAAATCCTATATATTACATATAAAAAAAAACAATGTATTTATGGGTTTTAATTACTACCTAATATAATTCACATGGTTTAACAATACAATAAATTTTCCATTTTTTAATACTTCTTAAATCACTATGTATGGTTTCTTTACAAGATAAGTAACCTGTAACCACTAACTTTTAATTTTTATACATAATGAACTGAAATAAAAGGTGACGGCCGATAAACTGAAAGATTGGCTCGGGGAACATTAGTGCTATCCGATCCACGTATGATTTCATTGGCTGGGCATGTTTCAGACCGTACGAGACACGATCGTGCTATGGTGCGTTTTGTAGGACACACGGTGTGGTTATACAGGGTATTTCATTAAGGGTGGATAGGTAGCATATCTCAGGAGGTAATAGTCCGAGGGACAATAGAAAAAAATCCCATTAACGGAAATTGACCATACGAATTTACTGGAACATATTTTCAAGTTTCTGGCAGTACCGCTAGGGGCGTAGTAGCTTAAGTCGTATCTAAAAATGCATTTTTCTTGAGAATAGCCCCATATGAAGTATAAAATAAGTACTACCGTAGTAATGCTGCAAATACTCTTTATCTTTTTGAATTATCACTTTTTATTCTAGGGCGTAAAATAAGGGCGGTAGGAAAGGGAGAAATTTTAATAAATTTAAATATCTATAAGTTCGGTTTCCCTTAACCAAATTTAGCAAATTAGGTTTCGTTTAAAAGAAAGCTTTGGTGATTGAAAAAAGAGCTAACACCGCCCATTCTGTCCTTTACTACTACCGCTAGAGGGTGTTATTTATCGAGTTTGAAGTTTTTGAATTTTTCTTTAAAATTTTAAATCGAATGCTATAATTATTTATCTAAAAACAAAAAGTAAATTAAATTTGCTACAAAAAATAAAAAAACCACTTGTCCATATTTTTATTTGTTTAAAAGTTATTGCCAAAAGAACGCGTTTTACTAAATTCGTAAATAAAACAATTGAATTTTAAAATTTATAACATAAAATATGCCATGTAAAACAAAAAATGTTGTTAAACTTTATTTAGTATATAATTTAGTTATAAAAATAATAATAAAAAAGACCAAAAAACGTAATAATAATACAATATCATATTTTTCTGCCATTTTGCGTACCTTCCTTCACTCTTTATTTTGGTTTTTGTTCAAGGGTTTTTAGTTTAAGTCGAATTAATGTAAAAGATTTTGTTAAAGTTTGGTCAAATGTAAATTAAAAATAAAATAAATAAATAAATTAATTATTAATTTAGTAAATATTTCAAAAATACTTACTAAAATATTTAATGCTGTCTTTTACTTTCATACCACAGAAAAGCTCCGAAAAATAAATCTAGTTTACTTTAAAACAAATGGATCAGTTTACATGGAAACAAAGAACATAAAAAACTGTCAAATAGTTTACTAATGTAAATAGTTACTAAGTAATTACTATTATTATTTTTATAGGTCTTTTATTATCATTTATTACTAAATTATAAATAAGACAAAGTTTAACAACACTTTTTGTTTGCCATGGCACACTTGATTTAATAAATTTTAAAATTTATTTGATTTTTTTTTACGAATCTAGTAAAACGCGTTCTTTTGGCAATAACTTTTGAACGAATAAAGATATTGACATGCGGTTTTTTTATTTTTGTAGTAAATTTAATTTAATTTTGGTTTCTAGATAAATAATTATGGCATTCCATGTAAAATTTTAAAGAAAAATTAAAAACCCCAATCTCGATAAATAGCGCCCTCTAGCGGGAGCAGCAAAAGTCAGAAATGAGCGGTGTTAGCTTTTTTCTTAATCATCAAAGCTTTCTATTTTAAACGAAACCTAGTTTGCTTAACTTGGTTAAAGGAAACCAAAGTTATAAATATTTTAACTCGTAAAATTTATTCCTTTTCTACCGCCCTTATTTTACGCCCCAGAATAAAAAGTCATTAATGAAAAAGATAAAAAATACTCGCATCATTACTATGGTGGTATTTTTTTATACCTCATATAGGGCTATCCTCAAGAAAAATGCATTTTTATATAGGTATATAGCTACTACGCCCCTTAGCGGTACTGCTAGTAACTTGAAAATATTTTCCAGCAATTTCCTATGGTCAATTTCCTTAATAGGATTTTTGCCTCATATCCTAGGACTATTAGTTACTGAGATATACTACCTATTCACCCTTAATGAAATACCCTGTATGTGGCCAAAAGGAACATCTGTTTCATTAAAAGAAAAAAAGATATACATAAATACAATAATAGACGTAGCTTAACAAAATTACTTTTATTTTTTTGGGGCCATGAAAACTGCTTTTAATTTTTTCCCGAATAAATTTGCCCCACTTTCTTCTATCATTGTAAATCCGGCTAAATGCGGTTATGTGACTAGACCTCTAAAAACGGGGTTTGTATTAGTACTTTGGTGTCATGTCTTGTCGCACTAAAACCGTTTCACTACATACCGGGTGTTTCTCATAGGTAGTTTCCTCCTATAGCTTGTTCACCTTTTAAGATAGAAGAATGAAATTAGGTATGTAGATATTTGATATAATTTTGAATTAGTTATTGTAATCACTTCCGGTATAACCAAAGTGACTGCTTCTTTTAAAATTGAAATAGCACCACTATATTTTTATTCTATTTTAATAGAACATGCCATTCAAATATAATGACACTTATGTAGTAAATATATATGTATATATATTTATTATGATAAGAAAATAATTTATTATCATAAATTATTTTTGTTCAAAATGGTACGGGGGCTACTATTTATTATTTTAAACTACATTAGAATAAATAAAATAAACAAATAACCATATTTTAGCCATCAGCGGGATTTACAGAAATCCACTGGAAATCTTCACGTTTTTATGCTGGGACTCTACGCTTGGGATTCATGTAGCATCATTATTCGTATAAGAACTGTGTAAGACATTAAAAAAAAACTATTCTAAACCGAGTATTATTATTATTTGAAATGATCTAATTTTTTTTCATATGTAATATTTATTGACGCAGGAAATTCGTACATCAAATTAAAAAAAAAAGGAAAAAATGTGTTTAAAACTTAAAACAGCAATTTATTAAAGTATTTTTTATCTTAGAAACATAGTTACATAACATTTTGTCTTTTAAAAGTATTAAACCCTCAATGTACGACACTGTTGAAAATAATTATTTTTCTATTCGCTAAGAAATGTCTTTTGAGGAGAAAATCTCTCTTACATTTTTGCAAAAATTTCTAATTTTTCTTTAAGGTACATGCACAAACGACGGCAACGGCATCAAAGGGACAAAACGGATCAAAGAAAACATAGTTCCAGTAAAATAAAATAAAGCAGTGCACATACCGGGTGCCCACGAGATCACTTTTCGGCCGCCATTATTTTATTTCTTTATCAATACTGACAAAACTTAATGGGGTTGTGAGACTAACAAAAAGTCATTTTTAGGTGTATATAATTAGCTTTTACGATTTCCGGTTTCACCGGAAATGACTGGAAGTTTAGATTTTTAAATGGGACATCTTGTATATTTTTATATATTTTAAAAACAAAATTTTGGTCAATTTTTTTTTAATTATATTTTTATTTTTCATCTAGAGTGCCATAATCATTCTTACATCACTTCTCATACTTCACCTACTTTCAGAAAAATACGAAATCGATTTTATATTTTTAAACTTTTAGCTTTGAAAAAAAAAAAGCTTTAAACTTTTTTTTTTCGTTTTTTGCTCTAGCTTAAAAAACAAAAATAAGATAAGGGTTTCATATTATTTTATTTTTTTAAAAAACAACATTTATTATGTAGGAAAATTTTCTTTTGATAGTTGCCATGAAAACACAAACTAATAGAATAATGTTGTAAAAACTAATGTTTTTATTTTTTACACTCTTTAACGGACGCGAGGAACTATACGTCAAAGGTAATTTTCCTACATAATAAATATTGTTCTTTAAAATTAAATAAAGTGAACTGTCATAGTGTTTTACATCGTTGGATTCGCTTTGAAATACTGCATTAAGAAATAATATGACAGTGATATGTTCTTATTTTGGTTAGGTAGGGTAAAAAAACAAAAAATAATAAAGTTTAGAGCCCTCTAGTAAAAAAGTTTGAAAAAGATAAAATTTATTGCGTATTTTTCTGAAAGTAAGTAAAGTATTAGGAGTGATGTTAGAAGGATCATGGTACTCTAGATGAAAATTAAAAATTAAATTTTAAAATCAAATATCCTGTTTAGGAATTTCGACTAAAAATAATCTGAAGAATCCGAAAAAAAAAACAAAAATACAGGGTGTCCCATTTAAAAATCAAAACTTCCAGTCATTTCCAGTGAATCCGGAAGTCGTGAAAGCCCATTATATACACCTAAAATGACTTTTCATTAGTCTAACAACTTTACCAAGTTTCGTCAGTATCGATAGAGAAATAAGAATATGGCAGCCGAAAAGTGATCTCATGGGCACCCGGTATATGCGGACAGTAGGCACAGGGTTAAAAACATGCCGCAAGAATATAGTAACTTAAATTAAAATCCTGCTAATACCGTTCTTATTTGACAGGTCTTTGAGCCAATTCCTACCTAGGGTTTTACCCCAGGGGCTTTATACCCCGGGTAAAAAGGCGCTCTTAGAATTCACCCATGACTCACTCATGACCAGCATGTGTTTGTGTCATTTAATTTTTCCGGGTTCGTTTATTTTCCGATCCGTACCGTTCATCCGATGCCGTCGTATGTGCGGGTACCCTTAGAACATATTAGTAAACACTTTTAATTTTCCGATTTAAATAGCTTTTACATAATAATTGACAAAAATATTTGAAATGTCTAAAATATCGAAAAATGATCACGATAGTTGTTGACATTTGATTAATTTCTACCGATTTCTCTCAGTGACGTATGTTTTTGTCTCACTTGGTTTAGACGGTATAAAGAGACGAACAAGGTTTGGCGAAACATTCAATATCTCTTGCATAAACTTTACGTTTTGCCGGAAAATTATAATTTTATTATTGAAAATGTATAAGGCACCAAATTTTTGCTCTTTTAGGATATGTTAACAAGCCACCATTATTCCATTGAAATAAAGAGTTATAGCTACAAATAAGATTTAAAATGAAATAAAAAAATATTGTTCTTAAAAATATCCATAGGTTTCTAAAGTTAAATCAATCTACATTGACGGCTATGAAAGAAAAAAAATATTTCCGTTAAATGTACAGGCTATATCACAATTCAAAGGCCACCAATAGGATCTTAAAATGGTAAGAGATATAGAGTTGATTAAATTAGGGCCAAGTTGCGGATATTTATTATTAACAATATTCCATTTTAAAAATTTACGTATTTTGCAAAACATTTTTTTTAAGTCTTACACTTTTTCCATTGTACAAAATAATGCCATTAAATTAAGGATCTGACTTCATTTTTTTTAATAGGCGAAATATTTGGTTTCCAACTCAAAAACTCGTATCTAAATCTTAAATTTAATACTTTACAAATAAGCGATGTTCTGAACAGAAAAATTACCATTTATTATTTTGCCGTTAAAAATTATGATTTTATTTTAAACATTTTGGAAAATTTCCATTCAGAGGTTTTTGTTTTTTCACCCTTTCGGGGTCATCCCACCCAGGTCCGACGACCGCCCCCTAGGTGGTGCACTGCAGCCTGAAGGCTTATTGTACCTTGACCCCTACTCCTTCTCATTCACACACCATTCATTCCATAACTTGATGGTTGTTGCTCGGTCCGCATCCCCGAGCAGAACACCGTGTGCCGCTGCCCGAAACACCGCTGTCGCCGGACACCCATCCAAATTATGGGCGCGCATTTCACTGCTTAACTCCGGTGATCGACGCTTGCCGATACAACCGAAGCCGCCACAAGCGCGCCATCATTCAGAGGTTAGTATCCATCCATTTTTTATTCTTTCTTTATCTTTAGCTACCATAAAGTGAAAGGGAGCGTTTAATTTAATTAAATGCTTTATTTTAAAACGTATTATAAAATGTACGTAAATAACATTTATTTTTGTAGCATTTTATTAAATTATAAAAAAATTATGAACAATTTTGAACAATTACGAAAAAATTAATGCATACTTACACGCGAACAAAAATGTTCCCAAACATTTGAGATAAAATCATAATTATTAATGTCGAAATAGTGAATGATGATTTTTCGGTTCGAAACGTCACATACAAGTAAAGTGAAATATGTCCTTAAATTTGAAAATAAAATATTTATAGTTTATTTAGTTTAAAATCTAATATTTTTCCTATTTAAAAAAACTAATGTCGATGATAGCAGCTTAAATACGAAATGTAATGGCATCATTTTATAAAACGAAAAAAGTAGGAACAGCAATGTGCCATTTATTTTAAAACATCATTTTAAATTAACCTGTTCCGCATATTTTGTCGAATAATTCCGAAACCGCTGTAATTTTAAGCAACAAATATGCGCAACTTTGCCCTAATTTAACCATCTTTGTATCTCTTACAGTTTTCGAGATTCCAAAAGTGACCCTTGAATTTTAAACTGCCTTTATCTGTTGTTTAAAGTTTGTTACTAATAACAACTCCAACGCGTTTAATTGTTGTGCCTATATTTTTTTAATGTGGTATTACAAATTATATTATGTCACAAGCAGAGTTGGTGTCTTAAAATGTTTAGCAAGAATAAAACGAAATTACTGGCAGTTTTTTTTTTCTGTGTCTAAAAAAACAAACCTTTTTATAAGAAAGCATATACAAAACTGGATAAGTAAGACAATTAAAATTTTAGTTTTTATTTATTTTAAACCCAGTAATATTACTTAATAACTAGCAGTTTTAGATATTTAAATTTATTTTTGGTAAAGTACGAACGCTGTAAGTTCAAGCCAGCTACGTCATCAACAACCAAATGTTTACAAAACCACCGACTTGCCATGTTTTTTTTTACCATAGGCATCGCTTAGTTGTTGCACAGAATAACTAGTTACCGCAAATTGTAGATATAGGGTTTCTCTAGTCGATGAGATATGTGTTTGGGGCATTTTGATGCTACCAAAGTATGACGTAGCGGTGTTTAACTAACGGCGCTTAAACTCTACAATTTAAAAGATATTAAAAAAGCACAAACTTGTTAAAACATTATAGTCAAAGAGATTCTTAGGGGGAGCCAAATAGGTATGCAATGGCAGTAAATTATTTTTTATGTGCGTTCAGCGACAGCGTACAATATTCTTTTGTATAAAAGTTAAGTCTGTCGGGTTAAGAAATCTACAACTTTATGATAGATTTTTAAGGTTTGCAAGTAAATCGTTAAAAAACTTATAAACTACAATTTCTTTAGGTGTCATAAATTTTAAGTTTACCCGGAACTCTACTTAAACTATTCTTTTGGCTGTTAGCTTTAAAAAGTAATATATTTTTGAATGCTTTTCTTATCAATTAAATTTGCCAAAATTATTTTAATTTATCTTTTTTCCCTTTTTTTTACTAGCTTCTAAGTATATTTTAAGACTGTTTGAATTGGACAAAAATAAGAAAAAAGCTTAGTGACATATTATCCATTCGTTTTTGGTTCCTTATCCTTGTACTAAATACAGAATACACACAATACGTAACAATACTAAAAATAATACTGATTTTTTTATTTCTTGTTTAAAATAAAACACTCAACCGTTAGGAGATATCGCGAAAACTATTACCAAAAAATTTCTTTATGTTGTTGCTAAGCGAAAGACGGAAAGTTGGGCGACGGACCATCGCTTTCGAAGTGTATGGAGTCCTACGAGACCTTTCACACGCACAGCCGAATTTCCGCATTCTCAACGTGTAAATGGTCTCATAAGACTCCATACATTTCGATAGCGTCGGTACGTCGCCCAACTTTCCGTCTTCCGCTAAGCAACAACATAAAGAATTTTTTGTTAATTGTTTTCACGATATCTCCTTAACGGTTGAGTTTTTTATTTTAATCAAGAAATAAAAAATCAGTATTATTTTTTGATTGTTGCATTTTCTGTGTATTTGTATTTAGTACGAGGAAAAAAACTAAAAACGAATGAATAATATGTCACTTAAAGCTTTTTTTATTATTTTTGTCCAATTCAAACTGTACCATAAAGGTCATTTTGCCGAGCCGCGTTGCTAACCTCGTTCAAAACAGCGCCAACACAAACACAGCCTTATGGTGGGTCCTAACGGGCCTAAAATCCGACGTAAAACGTTCGGCGTTTCACGTCGTCAATGTGGAAGCGAATGTCATCAACGTCAAGCAAGCCTCAAATATTTTTATTTGTTATTGTTATTGTTTTTTTGTTTGGATTCGTAAAAACTATTTACATTTTTTACTTTTTGTCTATCATTTGCTGAAATTTTTTCATACAATAGAGAATATTAATAGTGAAATTCTCTTGCACATAATGGGAGCCCTCGCTGTAAAATGGAAACGATGCCGTCCAAATTACAGAAATTTTAATGAAAGAAGATCATATCGTGAAAAAATCACTAAATTCTACCCACTGTATTTCAAATTAAGAGATTTGAAAAAAAAAAAGAACTAAGAGCTGAAGGGTAAGAGACATATTTACAGAACACCAACGGTTTTCCCAAGGCAGCAGTAATAATTTGATTACAGAAATGCGGAACAATGATAGAAAGAAATTCTTTAATTTTTTGCGAATGTCGCCTAAAACGTTTGATTTGCTGCTTTCCACCCAAAACAAGATTGTAGCTTACCTTTACGTTACTTAGCGTCAGGTGATACAATGGTGTCACTTTCTTATAATTTTCGAATTGGAAAGCAGACTGTTTCAGCAATAATTTACGAAACTTGTGATGTTATTTGGAACTGCCTAAAAGATGAGGTCTTTATTAAACCTTCTCCTGGAAATTGGAAAATGATCGCTAATGACTTTAATAACAAATGAAATTTTAAAAACTGCATTGGGGTGATTGATGGAAAGCGTATGACCATACAAGGAATAAATTAATACTCATAATAAACATTAATACATAGACTTGCAATTATTATTATTATTTTTTTATTTTTGTTTAAGGCATTTCCAAAGTCTGGATCTAACTATTATAACTGGCTCTCATTCAATAAACCTGCTTGCAATTGCTGATGCCAATTATAAATTTATAATGGTGGATATTGGAGCTGAAGGCAGGCTAAGTGACAGTGAAATCTTCAGCAGAAGTCTGATGGGGCAAGCATTTGACCAAGATGTATTCAACATACCACCATCTGCTAGCAATTTACCTTATGTGCTTGTAGATAAGGCGTTTCCTTTTACAAAGTATTTAAGGCGTCCATATCCTCGCAGAGGAGATCTTGACCTGCGTAAAAGAGTTTTTAATTACAGATGGCAGCAAAATGGAGAATCTTTAGAAAGCCCATAATTGCTAGTGAAAGTACCGTTAGAAAAATTGTACAAGCATCCACATGTCTACATAATTTTCTATTATTGCAAAAAAATGAAGCAGAATACAGTGTAAACTATGATGTAGAAGACTTGGTTGCAACTACAGATGGTTTAAGGAATGTTACTAGAGCTGGAAGCAATACTTTTGGAAGATATGCGGCAGTGGGAAAAAGCTCTAAATAATGATTTTTAATTTCTGTTATTGGCTAATTTTTAAAATGTTGAATGAAGAAAATTTGAACTATTTCCATGTACATATACATTATGTAAAATAATATTCCTGAAACAATTTAAACTTTTAAATGTTTGTAAAAAGTAGTTTTAACTTGGAACATTGGTTATCTTAACTATTATTAATAAAACATATTTAAATTCATTTATTTGCTTTTCTGCTATTTTTAAAAAGACAATCAAAAGTAAATAGTTGTATTATTTCTTGAAACATAATTATGATAAATATGAACCAAGCGTAACAAAAACTCACAGTTTGCAGATTTCTTAGAAAATTGCTCTCGTTGGATATTTATATTACAAGTAGATCTCAAATGCACTCATTTTATATGGATAGGTATTATGTGCAATCAGCTTAATGATGTTCCAATTATTATAAAAAGAAATAAATTAATTTAGTGAAATAAGTTATTCAATATTTTTAAGTTCTGCCTCATACACCATTTGCATAATATTAATTTCTGTTTTTGCCCTCTCCTTATAGGGCAGCCTTCTCAGGCTCTCCCCATTATTTTTCAAAGGGCACATTTAAAGTGATGTGAAAGTGAAAAAACAAACAAACCTATTATGGTATGGTTTTTAAGCACTTTAAATTTGTCATCTTAATAGTTTTTATTATTATCAATACATAGTATAATTTTCTGATAATCATTGATAATTAAGTTTCCCAATAGATATAGACTATTGGCAACAATACTTATTTCTATTTACAAGATTATTAGTCTTTAACTTGGAACTGATTTTAATACTATATTAAAAAGTACTCACGTTTGACCGATGGAGTCACCAGATCAGGAGACATCAGTGGTGTAGATGACCCTGAGGAAGGCTGTGAAGGACCAGGACTGATTTCTGCTGCTCTCTTGATTTGCATTGGTAATGATGAAGGTTCAAAAGAACAAATTGTCCTGTAAAAAAGAATCAAGAATGTAAAATTTCCATTTTACAATAAAAAGTGTTATTTTAATACTTTTATAAACTTACGTTTGCTGCCTTACACCATCATCTAAAAATGTTAGGGCTTTAAAGTATTTTAATCCCGGATCAGGGGGTGCCTGAGCTCCTGAACCACTCGGCTTATATTGGGTCATGTTTTTTTGGCTCGTACATAAGAGTCCCTTAAGTTCTTCCACTTTTTCTGTATGTCTTCCACAGGAATATGCTCTCCAAGCAGATTGAAAATTTCAGCCAAGAACTGATTTTTCTTTGCAGTAGTCCTCTCAGATAGAGGCAGACTGATATTAAACAGACTGCAGTTCCTGCACAACCCTAATAAGGCTTTCTCAGCCCATTCTATGTCAATGGGTAATGATGTGGAGGTCTTGGGAACTGAAACCAAAACAAAGAATATTATAGACTGCAAAATTTGTACGGATATTAATTTTTTTTTTGTAATTTTAATGTCAATACTACACTTTGTTTAACTTACCCAATGTTAAGACTTTCTTATGGTCTTCAACCAAGTCATGCTCGCCTTCCACATAACGATCCTTCGCATTCATTCTAGCAGATCTGCACACTGTGTGTTCAAAAGGAATCCACAGTATCCACTCTTATACAACTGAAATAAGAACAAGAGCTAAAAAGAAAGTATCTCAAATAATAAAAAATTAAAAAAAAATAGCAACAATTAGTATTACATATCAACAAAACATTGAGCAAATATTATAAATAAAAGGTTTACTTACTTACTTGATCCATACCAACAGCCGATTTAAATACAAATATGAACACATTTCAAAATAAACAACGCCGACCTTCGAAAGGAAATGACGCCAAAAAATTCGATCCCAGGCAACTTTTCAGTGTAAACGCGGTGCACTTTTGACAGCGCGAACAATATGGCGAGGCGTAGATCACGTGGTACCAAAAACCAATACCAACGCTGAACGTCGAAACGCGCGTTACGAATTACGCCCGTGAGGACCCACCATGTATGTTAAATAAACCAAGAGAATTGTTAAAGAACAAAAATACGTATTTATATCTTTGTTTTGTTTTTTCTTTTTAGAATCTTATTTCGCCATTTGTATTGCCAGCTTATTTATTACAGGCTATTTTGATATCTGGGATCATTACTAAAAGTTCACAGGATTTAATTAATGTGGTAAGTATACCATAAAAACAAAGGTATCTTTACTAATTTTTAACTGTGAAACGCCTTTAAATATTTATACCGAATATGTATTTTGGTTGGTTATATTAGTTAGGAATTTTATTAAATTAATTTTAATACACATGTTAAGATCACCCTAAAAATACCCAAGGGTGGTGAGCAATAATTTTAACTTTTACAATTTAACAAATAAAGAAGCTAGAAACTGTTGCATCAACCTCGGACTAATTGTTCTTTATTAGAATAATAAAATATTTGCGTTAGAAAAAATTTAGCTCTATTAAGCCCTGTCAAAACTACACTTTTTTATAAACTTTATTAGCATCAAGTTAAAATTAACACATGTATTTAAACCAATATGTAAACAAAATACTACTTAATAAATTTTCAGCTGCGCGGACTCGTGTTTTTATTAAATTATTGTCCATTTAACTATTTTCCAAGAAAAAATCTTGGTCAAAATGTTTTTGGGTAGTAATAATAATAATTAATAATATTTTTTTTATTTCATCAATTTAAAAGTACAAACAGCACAATAATTGACGAAAAAGTCAAAAAGTCCTTAAAATAAATACTACAAATAAACAAAACAAAATTATTTAAAAAACAGTCAAAACATTTTATACTAAAAATAAGTTACATAAAAAGTAAAAGGAAAACAAAATTATTGAGGTAGATTTTACCTTGAAAAAAATCGTCAAAGTAGTAACAAGTTTTATCTAGTAGAAACTTTTTTAATTTACTTTTAAACACATTAATATTCTTGGAGTTCTTTATATCATCATAGTTTAATTAATTAAATTTTTAGCTCCTGTGATATAATATATGATTACTTACCTCAATAGAGATCAATCAGAAACCACCATTATTCGAATGAATATAACCCCTTTTTCCACACTGTTCCGTCAACGTTATCCAAGCACTGAAATATGCAATTTTTGCATTTTACAGCACCTTTTAGACAACGCAGTAGTGCCACCACGGGCGTTATTTTTTTTTAAATAACTACTACCTGGGGTAGGCAGAATACTACACAGTGGTTTGCCAAGCCATCTGTGAGGTGACGAGCGATTAAAATGCCAATGTCCGGTTCCGAGATTCGAACTCGGATCGCTGCGGTGAGAAGCTGGAACGTTACCGCTGCACTACGCTCGCCACAAGATAGATAAGTGATTAAACCCCATGTGCCGTTTACCCGCGAATAACTTTCTGTCATCCAAAATAGTTGTCAAAATTGAGAAAAACGTCAAATTTTATTATCAGTAAACTTCTGTGTTGTTGGCTTTAATGTAAGATTTTCAGGAAATAATCTAGCCGTATACCACTCGACCTACAAATTTAAATCGATTTAACTATCCAAATATGTCTTGTTAGATTGTTTTGGCAAATAGTTTTATAAACAATAATTTTAAAAAAATCCTTGACCGCTTTGCAGTCTCGAGTTTTTAATTTTAAAATAAAAAGTCGTATTTTTATTAAATTATTGTAAATTCAACTATTTTCCAAGAAAAATCTTCTTGAAAATATTATTGGGTAGTTTAGTCAAGTAAATTTATAGTTTTTGACTTCAAAATAAAAATCCTCGACCGCTGCGCCATCTCGTGTTTTTATTGCATTATTGTACATTCAAATATTTTTCAAGAAAATTATTACTCAAAATATTATTGGGTAGTTTTATCGATTAAATATAAAGGTCTTGTGATATAATATATGATTATTTTCCTCAATAGAAAATAAACCAATCAGAAACCACCATTTTTCGGATAAATTTTGTTTAGATAAGTGATTAAACCACATGTGCTATTTAACCGCGAATAAATTTCAGTCATCCAAACTAGTTGTCAAAATTAAAAGAAAATGTCAATTAATCTAAATTCTATGATGTTGGCTTTAATTTAAGTCTTGAGGAAATAATCTAGCCGTATACCACTCCTCGACCTACAAATTTAAATCGATTAAACCACCCAAATATTTTTTGTAAGATTGACTTGGCAAATAATTTTGTGGACAATATTTTTAAAAATACCCTTGACCGCTTTACGGTCTCGAGTTTTTAATTTTAAAATAAAAACTCGTGTTTTTTTAATTATTGTACATTCAACTATTTTCCAAGAAAAATCTTACTCAAAATATTATTGGGTAGTTTAATCGAGTAAATTTATAGATTTTGTAATATAATATATCACTATTTCACTAGGGTATTTTACCCAGGCAAAATGTCATAGCAACCTCCTGTATCCTACTGGCAAAACTCCTACCTGCTCCTATCTTGATAAAATCAACATGATGGTATTTCAGCGACTATTTCACTAGAGTGTTTTATACTGACAAAATGTCATAGCAACCTCCTGTTTTCTACTGGCAAAACTCCTACCTGCTCCTATCTCGATA
Organism: Listronotus bonariensis; assembly: GCA_014170235.1. Lineage (NCBI taxonomy): Eukaryota > Metazoa > Arthropoda > Insecta > Coleoptera > Curculionidae > Listronotus > Listronotus bonariensis. The sequence continues at coordinate 57,525 of JACEGR010001641.1, read as the reverse complement.
CAACCAACATGATGGTATTTCAGCGACTATTTCAATAGAGTGTTTTATTATGGCAAAATGTCATAGCAACCTCCTGTTTTCTACTGGCAAAACTCCTACCTGCTATTATCCTAATATAACCGACGTGATGGTATTTCAGCGGCAAAACTTAGTTAGGTTAAAATAAAGAGGTAAAAAAACTATTATCAGTTTGACAAGTGTCGCCTATTTTTAAAAATAAAATATGAGTTTTGAAAGTCAGTGCAAGTAAGAGATTAGAAAAGCAGTATGTAAAAATATATAATCGCCTAATACACAAAAAAATATCCAATTGGAAGCAGTTTTTTCAGTTATTGAAGAAGCCAAATTCTAAGATCGAGAAATCTACTTCCGTAATAGAGTTCCATTACATCAGTCGAATGATTGTAATCATGTATATTCAAAAATGCCTACAAACGAAATTAAAATTAATAAATTTGGTAAATGTATTCCCAAGAATATATTTTTAAATATACATGATTACAATCATTCGACTGATGTAATTCAAATTTCGTCTTAGAATTAAAATAAATTAAACACCCATTACAGAAATATTTTTTATGTCCATCTTTATTAATTTGAGATGAAAGTAATTTAGACATATTCTTAATCCAACAATAATGATTATTAGTTCCATCCGTAATTAACAACAAATTTACATGAAGTATACAATTATAATCACTGATGTAGTAAAGAGGACCAACTACTTCATATTTTACCTTATTATTTTCATAAACAGTATCTAAACCATAAACATTTATTGAAATTTGATTTAATTCTTCAAATCTTTTTATGTCCCTTAATTTCACTGGAAACTCTATCCCATCAAATTTAAGAAAGTTTTTAAAATCTGGCTATGAACTTGTTAAATCGGAATTTTTTTCAGCAGGATACAATGCACTTATAATACTCCATGCGAAACACCAATTGTCCTTGTTCTTCACATTAATTACCCCGTTTCTCTTTGAAATTTGTTTAGGTAGAGGAATATAAGATGACGCTCTAATTGGATTATATTTATTTACATTAACTTCTAAATACAAGATTTTTTCCAAAGCCCAACCTGATCCATTTTCCGCAAATATTGACGCTTTTTCTTTTACTTCATTCAAAAATTCCTTATAAATTTTCTCCAAATCAGTGGTTAAGGTTATAACTTTGTTCTTGGTATTAAATGACTTAGTTTCCACTGTTTCCTTTGTTTGCAAAATATATTGCCCAAATAATTCAACATTAATTTTTAAAAGTTTATGTTTAAGAACTTGTTCCGAAACTAAAGTAATAAACTTTTCTTTAATATCCTCAAAAAATCTTTAATGTCCACATAGTTTTCCTTGGAAAGCAACATATACGACACAATCCTGTTTTTAAATGCTGATGTTAAAACTTTTACACTAGCATCATTGTTTTTTAATACTTCATTTTTTACTACCTCATTTTTATGATGGTTTGAGCTTAAATGAGAACCAAGTTTATTTTTTTATACCATATGTTACAGTCCTTGCATCGAGTTAGAATAAGTTTTGGAATTTTCAACTCATTACCTTCTATTTTAAGTTTCTTCTCTTTCTGACTATTGAGTTGATCATCAGCCTTCCTTTTTTGGATACACTATTTGACAATCCCTTTAAACATGATTCTCTCTTATGTCTATCAAGGTTAGTTTTAGATGTATAGCTTTTTCCGCAATCATCACACGTATGTTTATTTATCTTACATGGTCTATGTGGACAAGATTCTTTTCGATGCCTGCTAAGATTTGACAAATGTGAAAAGTTCTTATTACAATCACTACACTGATACATTATTCTTCTGCAACTAAATTTTCCTTCTCCAGTAACAAGGCATACGTATTCGCTTCAAGTCCCAAATTTATTACGTATAAATGATTATTAAAATGTCTTAATATTTACAATACTGTATACATGCACTACTTTTTACTATTTTTCTACACACTAAACAACGACTTATGGGCTTGCAATCAAACTTTAATCGGTGAATTCGAAACCACTTTGGGTACATGAAGATAAATATAATATCGGAGTATTAAATATTGTGGGGATAAGAGTAGGGCAGTTAACACATGGGAGTGGTAAATGAAGGGGATAGGAGAGGGATATGGGCGTGGTGAAGAGGAAGAGAGGTGGTATAGGTGGGGATTGGAGTAGGGAGCTTAGGCGTGGTGGGAGGTAGATTGTTAGATCTTCTAGAGTCCGCTTATCCTCTTATCCTCTTATCCTCTTATCCTCTAGATAGCTGTGGTAATAAATAACTACTGACCCAGTATTTGGGCCGGCATCAGCAGGGCCAATGCAAAAACAAAATTTCCAATATTTACTAATCTCGAACTAAACAGAACATTCCCTCATCCCTTTTTAAATAGAGCTAGAAGATAAAGACAGATACTGACCATTTTCTTTTACTCTCGAATATATGAAACCGTAAAGGTGCGTCCACATCGTAATCGAGCAGGAAGAGCAAACACTCGGAACACCCTAAGCAATCAAGCATTCGGAGCACAGAAAGTTAATTTGCGTTCACATTGTAAGCGAGCAGGGCGAGCAAAATTTGGAACACCCGAAGCAAGGCAAGCATCCGGAGCGCAGAAAATCAAAATCGCCGTACTTCGACTGCTTCAAGCGCTCGCAAGTTCGCAAAACGCATGCTTTTATGATCGGGCAGGTGTGGGTACATCAAAGAAAAAATGCTCGCGAGCTTGGTTGAGGGCAGTTTTTGCAAGACTACTTGTGCTTGACTTCTCCCGAAGTGGCGATATTGATTACAGATCCCCACAAAAAAGAAAGATGGTGGTCGAAGGACTAGACCATGGTATCTTTAGGTTTTTGGGGTCGCTGAATCGGAATCTGCTATTGGTTTGATCCCATCATATCATGGTCAAGGTCATTTAAAAGTCAAATCATTAAAATCCATCGAAAATAGACCACAAACGTAGTATCTTTATGCTTTTGGGGTCGCTAAATCGGAATCGAAGTCAGTTTAACCCCATCGGTTAGAGTCATTTTAAGGTCAAATCATCAAAATTTATTGAAATTAGACTACAAACGTGGTACCTTTTTGTTTTTGTGGTCACCTAATTCGAGTTCGGGAGGGTCAATTTGACTAGGGATTCGGATTTAGCTACCCAAAAACCCCAAGATATCATGATTTTGGTGTATTTACGATATCTTCTGATGATTTGACCTTGTTATTACCTTGATTTTAACCTTATAATCCAAAAGCATAAATATACCATGATTGTGGTCTATTTTTAATAAAATTTAATAAATTGTCCTTAAAAAGACCCTGACAATAACTTGATGAATTAAACTGACCCCGGATTTTGATTCAGCGATTCCAAAAACGCAAAAATAACACGATTATGATTCCTTTTCGAATAATTTTTCTGATCTTGAAATGACCTTGCTTCTGACCCAATGGGGTGAAACTGATCCCAGATTCGGATTCAGCGACCCCAAAAACAAAAAGATAGCATGGTCTGGTTTTTCGGACCTTCAACTTTTTTATTTGTTAGGCTGTGATTGACCCTAAAATAAATTACCTTGATCCTGCCCTAATACGGTCAAACCGACGTTATCGAATTAAGCGACCCCAAAGAACATGAGATATCATGGTCTAGTCTTTCGGAATACCAATTTTTTTTTTTGTGGGGCTGTGTTATTTACCTTAAAAATGGAGTGGACAGATGAAAACGTAGTAAAATTTATTTCTTTGTAAAAAGTTAATGCTGTTCTGTGGGACCCTAGTAATCGGTTTTATAAACTGATTAATACAAAAAATAATGCATATTTAGTAATTAGTGCGGCCATGAATATTCCTGTCTTGACATAAAGAGAAAAATAACATTATGAAGAAGGTTACTGCCACTATACTGAGATCTACTTTTAAAAATACTTGACATGCAACATTGTCCCTAATCGTTTTATACCTAACTTAACCTCTTTGTTATTTGTTTTGGTCGATCTGAAATTTGGTACACACTCTTTATTTTAGTAACAATACAATATAATACATTTTTATGATATAATATCACCATGATGGTAAATTTAAGATGGCCGCCGATACAAAATGGCGGAATATATATTATTTCACTATAACCTCAATATGGGTATCAAATGAAAGGGCTTGATTGATAGAATAGAGCTAACTATGAAAAAAAATCCAAAATGTTTAGCACCCGGCTGATTACATATTTATTTTAATAACTACCTCAATATGTGTATCAAATTTAAGGGCTTGGTTGGTAGAATAGAGCTCACTATCAAAAAAAAAAAAAAAAAATAAGATGGCCGCCGCGACAAAATGGCAAATTAAATATTTTTCACTACTACTTTAATATAAAATCGTTGGTTAGTTTTAGATAGTTGTAGTAATGCATTAAATAAACTCAATAAAATAAGAAATATCAACTAATAACAAAACTAAAAACTTGAAAACACATTAAGTAATTTTTTTATGTTAAACGGTTTTATTGTACTAGAAGCAAAAAATAATTTGGTAAGTCCTAGCTACCAGATTGCACCAATCTTCTTATCAATCTGGGGTATTAATCAGAAAAATAATAAAATCGTTGAGCACAAGAAATTTGTATCATAATATTTACTTTGGATCCGGTACGCCCAACGATTTTACTATTTGTCTGATCGGTATCGGCCTAACAACGACTAGCTGGTGGGTCTAGAATACATTAAATTTAAGACCCACTGTTGCCAAAATGTAGGTGGACTATTAGAGATATTTCTTAGAATCAAAAAGGGTTTTAAGGATAGGTACTTAATTAAACCCAAGACTAATACACACTTACGAATGGTTAGTTCTAGTAAGCAACGCCTTTTTTATTCCTTCATTAAAACCAAGACTAATGCACACTTACGAATGTTTAGTTTTGGTAAGCAATGCCTTTTTTTAATTCCCTAATTAAACCCAAGACGAATACACACATACATACTTATATTGCAGTACGTATATTTTATATTTACGTACATTTGTAGGCCTCTATATGCAATAAAAAAAAATTATAAATGTATTTACAATTCTTTTAATTTTAAAATATTTCACAAAAAAGAAAACAACTGAATTGGATGAGTTTATGAACAGCTTATGCCTCATTGGGGTTCACTCTTATTTAAATTCTTAGGTCGCTTATAGGTCGGTATTATTGTTTTTTAATGATCAGTCGCATATAAGCTGGTCACAGATAAGCCTATTTCGTCTGATCAATACCCCAGACTGATAAGAAGATTGGTGCGATCTGGTAGCTAAGAATTACTGAATAATTTTTAGCTTTTAGCACAATTAAACTGTTTAACATAAAAAATCAACATTATTTATTCTCTTTTCTAGTTTTCGTTTTGCAATAACTACTATCGCGCTATTAAACGCTAATAGCAAGTCATTCTGGTCCATGTCGGAACAGCACAAGCAAGGAAAATTAAATAGCAAAGATGACGGATTGGCTCGCAAGCGTATGAATCTTGATAAGTTTATCAAGCATTAAGCAAAACAAGGGATGCAGCAGGAGCGTGAGTACAAGCACGAACGTGATCGCGAGCAATGTGGATGCACCTTAACTGCGTTTTCATATTAGCGAAAGACGGAAATACGGGCGACGGACCAACGCTATCGAAGTGCATGGAATCAAATGAAAAGTTTCATACGCAGAGAATGGTAAAAGTCGGCAAACTCAAAGGCTTTGTATAATTTTTTATCTTGCTGTCCGTAAAACCGGCTTAATGTGTAAAGGCGCTAACGAAGCCATTGTGAAAAAAAATTACTTCGGTCAAATATGGGTATAATAAATACATCGGCTAATACTGATTTTTACTAAATATGCTTTTCGGCTGTTTTAGGACAGCAGGCAGTTTCTACCTAAAAATATTTTTTAAATAAATTAATATAATATTTATTCTTAAGCGCTCTTTTACCAAAATTTTACCCGATCTTGATATCTTATCCCATTTAAAAGATAGGGTGGGGACATATCCTTACTGTATATTTAGTTCGAAAACACATTATTATTGACCAATGTTATATAAAGTTGTAATTTTTAGAGCGAAAAAATATCATTGACAATTTTTAATATGAAGTGGTACACATGGAATAAAAACAACTTAAAATGTTTCAAAACTTTCCATCTCAATAGTCTTAAAACATTGGAGGTACCGGCGACTTCTTTTATCACAATAAATTTTGAACTGGCTAAACAGGTATGAATTATGCAAACATTACTAAATGCTAATTTAATTAAACTCATGAAAAAATATTAGGATAAACTGGTCAACACATGATGTTGGTCCCCAGTTTTCTGTGTGTTTTTCTTTAAATCTAAAAGTCTTTTAAAAATTTGATATCTTTTAAAAAGAAAATGTTTTTAAATTTAAGCTACCTGTGGCTGTGGCTTATAGTTACGTAGCTTTGACTAGGTTATACAGAGTGTTAAATAAACAAGTAATATAATTGACCAAAATGAGATATCGCAAATCTACAAAACTAATGAATATTTTGTGTTTATGTTTCAGCTATATTAACTTATTTATTATCTTTGCACGTTTTTAACCATTTTTATTTTTAAGGCAAATAATAAAAAAGTATTTTTAATTTTTTATTTGAATTATGGTAATTTTGTATAAAACCAATGCAAAACTACTTAAATAAGGGTTATTTTGGCTCTTAAAAATATATGCACTAAAAAAACTAGTTAAGTTTAAGGTATGTTTAAAAATTGACTGCGATACTGGGCAGCTGCAAATTTAATAAGAATTCCTAGGTCCCAAATTTACCACATTTGAATATGCTTTGCTCTATTTTAGTTTAACACCTAAATTATTGTCTCAAAGATTTCTTAAAATTTATATTATTACCCATAAGTTACAAAGGTATTTATTTTAATGGTTTTGTTCCGGTTTTAGGTAAAATTAGGCCTATTTAAATAAAAAGCTTGGTGAAAATACAGAACTTCAGTGCTAGACTTTATATTTTTGTTAATAAGCCATCTATATTTAAAAATGCTTAAATAGTTTTAAAATATGATTTAAGTATTACTTAAAAATTATTTAAAAAGCAATAAATATTTTTAAATTTATAATACTTAGGAATGGATTCTAAAAAAATTGCATATGCCCATTTCGCCTCAATTATTATTATTAAAAACCCTGTGTAATTTGTTGGTTTTTGAAATTTTCCCTATTGTCCTTATCTTAGGTAATACTATTTTAACTCAAATGCAAAAAAATAATTGAATTAAATAAAATTAAATGGACAAAAATTAATAAAAATAATTATTTACTGTCGTTAATACACTTAACCACATTATGAATGCACAATCTAAAATTTGCCATAGTTTTGTAGTTATAAATTTTTTAAACCTATGGTCCGATTAAAATATCTTTTTTGTATTAAAGACTTGCTTCCTAAAATTTTTCTTAGGATCTTAATTTTTGTTAAAAGCTTCATTTTTATATTATAAGGGTGTATTAAGAACTATATGCGTTTTCTCGAAAATTAGGTACACCCTGTAGACATTACTAGCAATTGTTACATATTGCAAATAACATCAGACTTAAGCCTCATGTCTTGTCTACATTTGCGTTCTTGATTCATTGTTTTATCCTTGTTATTTAATGAGATATACCATTTAATACCGTAACATGTTTTCATTAATTAATTACTTTATTTCTCGACACTTTTAAAAACAAATACATGGTAGTCTTTGGAAATTTAGAAATTAAAGCGAAATGTCGACTATAGGTAAATGTCAACTGCCAAAGTGTAGTTCTGGTTAGCAGCAAGGGACACATTAATGATGTTTTATCATTTTTTCTTTCGTTCCTTATATTAGCAATAATTTTTTGTTAATTCACGATAATATACCTTACGTAGCACATATTGTCAACGAATCTTTACACGTGGTAAATATTGAAACCATGAATTGGCCTCCACATAGTCCAGATCTTTACCCGATATGAGGGCCATTCTACTGTTTGTTGACTCCAAACGTGTCCCGGCGCTTAAATATGTGAAAAGCTTTGTATGTGCTGATTAGAAATTTTTTAACAAAATGATCATTTGATTTATAAATAAAATATGTATTTAACTATTAAAATATTTTAACAAAATCTTTAAAAAATTATGAACAAATTATAGTAACGCAGTAGTCTAAAATGGTAACGCAAATGATTATGTAAGTTTAAATGTGTACCCAAGTCAAGTCTTAAAATTATAAAACAAAAAGTTTAGATCCAATTCCTAAAATGATTTTTTAAAATTAATCTAGTTTTGATATCTGATCTTTAAGTATTCTGTGGGACCTATTAGATTCATTTCTCAACAACCAATTCATTTTTTACGATTTTTTCTTAATTTGTTTTAGCCATTTACACCTGCGTTATTCCATGCATTACCACAAAGAAACATATTAGGAAATTATAACTTAACTTTTCAACTTTGCTTAAATCCCCACCAAATCGGTTCTCCGGCTATTTTGTTTACCATCACCAAAAAAAGAACAACAATATTTTTTGCTTGTTTCTAATTTTATGGTTTCTCCTAATAGAAAATGTTTATTTGTAACAGTTTTTATTTAAATAATAAAAGTATACCTAAAACCATCTAAAATCTACAACTGTTACCATTAATGGTAACACAGTTGTTGCAATGGTAAGAAGGTGGTGTATATTAATTATTTTAATAAATATTGCATTAAATAATACAATCTACTCAACAAATTCGCTTATTAAATGTAAAAACATCCATCAATGAAAAATGCTGCTACTAGAATCAGTAGCTTCCATAAAAATCCGCTAAACGAAAAGAAAAATCTTTATCTAAATAAACTGTCGCATAAAGTATACGTTCTTTTAAAAGTTCTAAATAACCAGAACAACCATTATACTTACCTCGGTATGACTTTGAGCGACACAGAAAAAGAAAGATATATTAAAATTTTGTTTTTTTTAAACATTTGAAAATAGTGGTCAAAAATTTAAATTACTTGAAACCGATATTTCATATTATGGACCCTAGACAAATATTATAAAAGGTATTTTAATATTTCATTAGAAGCATTTAAAAAATAGTTTATTAGCGATGGAAATTTTTAAATATATGACATTTTATTTTTTAAATATTAGGTGTTTTAAAAATAAATATAATTTTAAATATTTTGCACTAAAATTATTGGTATTTATGTTGGGTATTATTTCATGATAGACTATTCCGTTACCTTTTAACACTGCGGTACTTTAAATGTCCCCACTTACCCAGTTATATTCATAAGTATTTTTGATTAACCTAATTATCTCTTACAGTTAAAATTAGGTAATTTTTGCTAGTAGAAGAAATTTAAAGCTTTAATTAAAAATAATAGTTTTTTAGGTCATTAAGAAGATTTAAAAAATATATGTTGTTTTAGCCTAAAAAAGTAACGCTGATATTCTGATATTTTTAAGTGATTTCAACATAATATTTAATTTAGTAATGCCAAATATTTCTTAAGTGGAAGTTACCAAAATAATATGTTAAGATATTTTGTAAATAAGGTAATAACAACAGGTAAAGCAGCTGTTTATTTTTAGGAACTCATTGGCTTAACTATTAAATACATTTTAAATGAATTAATAAAATTCGCTGATAACGACAGTTTTTAACAAAACAGGTATTGGTCTAGAACATTAAAGCAAAAAATATAAATACCTATATAATTTTATTTTCAGTATGTTCCGCCGATGTGAAGCTATAGTAAGAAGTAGGGGTGGCAACATATGGTATTAATATTTTTTATTGTGTTAGTTTAATAATTAATTTATTCTATTAAACATGTAATAAACACATGTTAAGTTACAAAACGGTATATTTTATTAACTAAAAAAGATACAACAATAAATGAAAAACGCAAATGTAAAGGAAACCTGAGGCTAAAGTCTGAGTTCATTGCGATATGTTACGATTGCTGGTAATGCCTACAGGGTGTTGTGAATTTTCAAAGAAAAACCTATAGTTTTTAATACACCAGGTATAATATAAAAATTTAGCTTTAAACAAAAATGGTGATCATATTGAAATTCTTAGAAAGAAAGCCTTTAGTTTAAAAAAAGTCTTACTTAAGTCGAACCATAGCGTAGGTTCAAAAAATATAGAACAATAAAAATAGGACAAATTTTAGGTTGTGCATTAATATTGTGGTTCAGTGTATATACAAATGAAAAATCTTGCTTTTCGACAGTTAAAAGAAAAACTTTTTCTTTTCATGTCATTCAACGGGGGGCTTCAGTGACGCGTTTCGCCTTCCTCATAGGCATTGTCAAAGTGGCTGTACTGGGTCCACGGTGAATAACATGAAAAGCAGAAATATCCTATAGTAAACGGCCATGCTGTCCGACGATAGGATATAATCTAACCGTTAACACCGTACTAAAAATATCATTCAGCATATCTGCATCCAGTACTATAGGAGGTCGACAAGTTGGATATAAGAAAATAAATTAATATAATTTCCTACTATCGTAAACATATACAAAAAACAAATATCTCTTGTCGACAGTTAAAAGAAGAGCTTCTACCGGCGTACTCTGTAACGCAATAGAAAAGAAATTTCCTTTCTATGCAAAGTAAATCATATGAACGGGCTCTGTTTTTCATGTCATTCATAGGAGACTCTCTCCGGTAACGCGTTTCGCCTAACTCATGGGACTTGTCAAACTGGGTGTACCGGGTCCACGGTGAATAACATGAAAATCAGAAATATCTTATATAACCGTCTTTGCTGTTCGACGATAGGATATATTCTAACCGTTGACACCGTACTGAAAAGTATCATTCTGCGAATCTGTATCGAGTTTTATCGGGAGTCCGCAAGTTAAATATAAGAAAATAAATGGAAATAATTTTCTACTGTCATAAATATAGTCATACAAAAGAGAAATCTTCCTTTTTGACAGTTAAAACGGGTAAAACTCGAAGCTGATTTACTGAATGATGCTTTTTAGTACGGTATCAACGGTATGATTATATCCTACAGTCGTATTGTATAGGATACTCTTGGTTTTCAGGACCCAGTACAGCCAATTTGACAAGCCCTATGAGGTAGGCGAAACGCGTCACCGGAGAGAGTCTACTTTGAATGACATCAAAAGCAGAAGTGCTTTTTTTACTGTTGAAAACAGATTTTTGTTGTATATATTCACGACAGTAGGAAATTATTTTCATTTATTTTCTTATATCCAACTTGTCGAATTCCTTTAAAACTCGATGTCGATTCACTGAATAATGCATTTTAGTACGGTATCAACGGTTAGATTATATCCTACCGTCGAATAGCGAAGCTGTTTGTATACGATATTCGTACTTTTCATGTAATTCACCGTGGATTCGGTACAACCCACTGATCTCGATGGATTGCCAATGTTATAACCTGCGCGAAACAAAAGTTACATTTCATGGGCGAAAAAACCGGTTTGTGCGTAAGCCAGTTGAGGGTAAACGCACCCGGCCCCAAGAAACTATCCGCATTATAGAAAAGAATTTGTTGACGGCGTCCTGGTTTTCCGTTCGAAGTACGGTAGCTAATGAGCGTTACGGTAAGACCGCGGACGAAGGGTACGGGGTGCCGGTGTTTGTATTTTGCCACGGCTTTTAAGTGCGCATGTTCGTCCACCCACTGCGCGAGGTCGTAAATATCCGATAAATGCTTCGTGCCACTGCGGATCTAAATGTAGGTTATCTATGGTACAACCAGTTTACAAAGTCCTATAAGGTAGGCGGAAATGACATAAAAAGCAGTAATTTTTCTTTTAACTGTTAAAAAGGAAGATAATTTTGTGTACAAAATAAAATGTGCCACAAAATTTTTGGTCCCAAATTTTAGTTTTTTAAAATAAATTCGTATATTATTATATTTTAAATTTTTTTATAAATTTTAGTTTGCGAAGTTTATATACTCAGTAGCTAACGTCCTGTATTCAACATCCAAATAAACTTAGTAAATCAGTAATATGACCATTATTAGTATCAATATTTTAGATACGTTAGTCTAGAAAAATCAGGTAGGTTTGTAGGTGTGTGGAATGCCTTTTTAGGACAAATGAATATGTGTTTTTTTTTTTAGTTTTAAAAAGATTGATATTTTTTCTTAATTAGTAACAAGATTAGACTTTTAACAAAAAAAACGTGTTAATATTGTAAATCAATAATACAGGGTGTCCACTAATTAACGATACACAGAAAACATACAACATACCTCTAGATCCCAAAGTTATTCATAAGGAAGATATAAAAGTCATAGTGAAAAAACATTTAAAATTTATTTCTATAATCTATGATTTGTTTTGAATATTTTAATAAAACTTGGTAGCTAGGGGTTTTTAGACATCTATTATTTAGATCTAATATACATTTTTATGTATAAACTTGAGGGCGCAAGCTACACTATTTAATTTTTTTTGAAACGTCCTAAATTTTTTCTGCTACTGTGTATGTACCATCTAAATAAACTAGTAAACTCCTGTGTGCTGCCATGATTAGCAGAAACGCCATATGTGCAAAAAGTTGAAATGGAGTAAATCGCGTTTAAAGTAAATTGCCCAGCCATACCAAACGGTTTTCTAAAACCATTTTTACTACATCATATTTTTTAAATGTTTATAAAAAAAACATTTTAACTGAAAAACGTATAATCGACTAGTGTAGTTAGATAAATTGAATTTTATTTGTTTACTTTAAAACCCCGTATCTTTCTAACATCAACTTTTGGATATAGGTATGTTTGGTTAAAACCCAATATTTTAGCATAAAAAGTCTGTTGTTTTTCCACCTACCATTAATTAGCAGACACCCTGTATATTGCACAGCGTCTATCAGACCACACGTTAGTAATTGCGTTACAAAAATATTTAAGGGTTTAATATACTGTATTATATTTATATTACGTGTAAAGAGCATTGGTAATATATACAGAGTTATTCGTGGTAAGTATCCTATAAAAAGATGTCGAGAACTACTAAATATACATTTTTTAAATTTTCGCGCCAAGTTTTATCTTTCTAGAACTTCCTCTTTACCGGAAGTGCGTATCAACTTGTTTATTTTAAATGGAACACCCTATACAGGGTACATGATATGTCCATGGGTTCGTCATTAAAATTTACTTATTTAAAAACAATGGTACAATGAGTACTTATATAGTACTATATAAGTATATATAATATTAAAGGTAAAATATGCTAATACTTATCATCTAAATAAACAAAAGATATCAAAACCCAACAATTTTGCACGTAACATATAACATGCAAAGTCATTCTATCAAATAAATAAATATATAAAGCATAAAAGGTAAAATATGATAAAATTTATCATCTAAATAAACAAAACATATAAAAATACAAACAACTTTACATGTAACATATAACATGTGAAGTCATCCGATCAAATAAATAAATAATAAAATCTATTATATAAACAAACACAACTTACTGTACACAATATAAACATATCGCACCCCCGCTGCAGAAGTGACACAAGTCAAAATTTAACAATTTTAAATGAATACAGATTTAACAGACCCATTAAATCAATATTATTATTGCAAAGTCAACGTAGTATTTACATGTTTTGTTATGATGGTACATGATGAGTTTAGCGTTATATATCATATACATTATTGTTTGTTTGTTGTGAGATTAAGAAAATATCGGTTTTTAAAGATGTCATTCCAAATAATTTGACTTCGATTAATATTTTGAGTTGTGACACTTTTCAATTAACTTTTTTAATGACTTGTCGATAAATGTACTATAATCAGTAAATAATATTTAATTTGGGCAAATAATAATCGCTAATATGATTGTAAAAATTATTATTATAACGTCAAAAGTACATTGCGACTAACAGATAAGTCAATAAAAATTTTAAAATGTTAAACAACGATCCAAACTATAAATTTTCAAAAAAATCGGCGTAAAACTGTTTAATGTGGTTTGTACGTAACAGCGATAGAAGATCTTCCTTCTTGCTCTCATTTATGTTTAGTTTGTTTTTGTAGGCGGGCTTTAACATAGGAACGTCCTGAAATGGCTTAGCACCTCTTTTAAGTAAATTTATTTCTGTAAATTCACTTGCAGAATAAGTTGTTTTTATATAAAGCGTTCCCGGGTTACATCGATCAATTTTTAAAACTTTAAATTCAGTTATTTTTAATGATTTCAAATTTAGTTTCAATTGATCATGCAGTGCTTTAATGGCATAAAAATCTTTATGAATTAATTCGTTGACATAGTAAGGGCTACCACTTTTTTGCAGTTCGTATTTATTGGGAATATTGCGCTGGAACGTATATTGGTCCTGATTTTAGCATTCTCTTTATTTGTTTTTCTATAACCGAATGAACACAATCCCCTTCGTTTTGCGTATGGCCAGTAATCAGGTACTTGTGCGTGAGGGATTTTATTTGTGGGAATTTCATTACTGCGTAGTAATAGGCAGAGATCATAATATTATTCTTTTGTTGCCCACAACAGTTGTCCGAAAAAATACTAGATCAAATTCAGTATTCTTATTTGCAACGGTCTTTTCTATGAACATAAGGACACAACTCGCGATTTCCTCCACACCGCGCTTGCCCTCCCCCTCGTGCCAATAGTAGGATTCAGTCTTATTAGTTACAAGTTCAGTAACTGTGAAATTATGACAATTTAGCTTAGATTTATAATAAAATAAGGAAACATCACCACGAGGACAAGTTAGATTGGCCTGCAAATCATAAACTGCAACTATATAATTCTGTCCCACTTTACTTTTGTCTTCATTTTTCTCTTTCCTGGATAACTCCTTTTCCCTCTGATGCTCATCGAACTTAAGTTGCATTTTTTTTATCTTCTCCTTCTGTATTAGCAAAAGCAGTGCAGAGTTCACACTGATCTTTTTTGGTGTAAAAAAACTTATATTAAACTCTGTATTGAAGATCCTACTAAACATACATAAATTTGCATGTGGCTTTTCAGCATTAATACAGTTTTGTTTGTAATCCCTCCAGATCTCGGTCAATGTTCGACCCCATCAATATATTCACGAGAAGTTTGAGCTCGAAGATAATGTGATTCAATTCTGGGGATGGAATTTATATGCTCACGGACTCCATTTTTAACGTCTGCAGAAACAGTGAAGTGTGGGTTATGTCCTCGCAAATCAGGTTCAACAACACCTGTACTCTTTTTCTTGGAAATAACAGTTCTAATGGGGCGATCATTGATGCCCAATGTGGCTTTAAAAAACAATTTGCAAACTTCTAATTCTGCCATTTATATCAAAATAAAACGCTTGGTTAAAGTCCCGATGATTTTCAGTAGTTGAGTATCTGTATTTTGGTTTAATAGCAGTTATGCAGCCCGCAATAAAACATCGTTGTTTATGCAAGTCGCCCAATGCCCAATAGCTATTAAAAATCTGTTGACGTTGATTATCGTCAATTTTTTTGTACACTGTTGTCTACATTAGTCACCGCATGGTTTACCCATTTTTCTGGCTGAGTATTCTTTCCTAGTATTTGATGTAGATACGTAGCTCTGTCCAGTATTTTTACTTGTTCAGCTATATTTTCTGAGTCACTTGAGGAAGAAATTGATTTTTCAAAGAAAGTTTGCTTTCCATGTTTATTTGCATTACATTCCGCATCTCTGTCTGAATCGTAAATATCACTTTCACCACTTTAGACAGGCGATATTGCATAGTTCTTTTCCTGAATTTTTCGTAGTTTAAATTTTAAACCTTGATGACATCCTGATGACTGCAGAGAAGGATGGGTACTGCCTTGAATGGACACACTGCTTGATGATACGCTTGATGTAATTGAAAAGTTAGAGATGGTTGAATGATCTGTAACTGATATATTATTATCTATGACTGATAACTGATCTTGTTGAAGTGTTCCTGAAAAAATAAACACATTTATTTATAAGCATAATATTCTCAAAACCAATTAACCACTAACCGAAAAACTTGGAATGTCCATCCGTTTCAATATTCGCACCCGCATTACCGGTATTTGCCGAAGAGCTAAGATCTACAGAGTATTCACTAGCAGACCTTTCCACTTTGTCTCTTGCCTCTAAGGTTTCATCGGCTGAAAAAAATAAATCAGGCGAAAAATAAAAAAGCAAAATTTAGACTATTTTTACCATTTAATAGACTGAACGGAACTGCTTTAATTTGTTCGAAGTTACTACCACATGAAGAAGACTGGTTTATTAATTCGGTAATATTATTTCCAAATATTCTTGGTGAAATTTCTTGGACTGATGATTGAAAACTCGAATTAGGCATAAGCTGATGATCTATTGGTTCATTCTCTTTCTTAGCTAAAAGTTCTAGCATAAGTTTTCCACGACTTCCAGACATTGCCTTGAACCTGAAAAAGAAAATAGATCATAAAAATTCAAATTTTACTCATTTTCCGCAATAAACGTTTTAAAATAAAATAAACAGTAACTTTTTGCTTTGGAACTGTCACAACTCGAATTTCAGTATCTATTTCAGATCTAATATATAAACTAAGCCAAAAAATGTACCTAACGGTGACAGTTTTAATAACATCAACAGTAGGTTACAATAATTAAAATATTTGAATATTTAATGGTAAATTATGTTTTAAGTAAATTAATCAAAATTTACTTACCGTTAACAGTAGAAGTGACCTAACTTAAAATAATATCCAAAACACTATTTCTTAAACGGCACAATTCAAAATACAACGCATTAAATATACTTAAAAGATGCACTTGATCATTAGAAACGACACAACTCGAAATAACACACTTTTAATGCAAGCGATCGTCTTGAATGTCAAGCATCGACTGATTTAATTTTTTGTTAGAAGTGACACTTCTGCCATCTGGCGAAAACTATTAGAAGTTAAGATGTGTCGCTTCTTCTGAAGATAGATAGTAGTTTTCTCAAATAAGTAACGCATTAAAACAAAAATTGAAAATTTTTGAGTTGTGTCACTTCTATAGCGGGGGTGCGATATATACATACAAAGGTAAAAAGCGCTTACAATACAAATAAATAGATATCTCTAAAAATATCTACAAAAACGGTATTATTTTTTAAAATTATTTTTTACAGGATTTGTGGGTATATTAAAAGCATGATTTAAAATAATATAGAATTATACAGGGTGCTCCAAAAAAGATCCATAATAAACTTATGTTTTTTAAAGTGGAACTCCCTGTATGTTATTTTTGAATTGTGGACATAAAAATAAAGTAAGTTTTATTAGCGATCCATATACCAAAAATAAAAGGTTTTTAAGATATAGAGGATTTTTAAAAGACATGGCAAAAACAAAATTTTAATATATCCTACCCAGGTTTAACTCTATTTATTATATTATATTGCTAGAAAATCATTTGTTCCATTACCTACATTTAACTTTTTTTGCCAAAATTATACAGGGTGCCCAAAAATTAATATTTACAATTAGCTACTTTCAAGTGCAAATTAATTGCATATTTTAAATGGAATACCCTGTATATTATTCCATTTTTGAATTTTAGAAATAAAAATAAGGTAAGTTTCTTTGATAATGCCTATGTTAAAAATTTAACGTTTTTAAGATACTTAGGATTTTTGAATAATTTATTTAAAAAAAACAAAACTAAGTTTTTTGATATACGTTACCTTTTTTTAAATGAAACGACCCTGTATATTTTCCGAAAATCTTAAAATTTAATCTTTTCTCTTTAAAAATAATCAAAATTTTGAACTTTGAAAACTATACTTGCTTTGTTGTCGTATTTTTTGTAACGGTTATGTAGCAATGTTTAATTGTTAAATAATATTCTTAATCGCCGTGAGGTCAGTTATATAAAAGTCAATAAATCAGTTGTTTTTAAAGAAACCATGGCTTATGGTACATTGTTTTAAAGAGAAAATATTGCCTTCTAAGATTTTTGGGAAATAGACAGGGTGTTCCATTTCAAATAAAAAAGTTACATTATATCAAAAATTTAGATTTGTATTTTTTCAATAAATTATTCAAAAATCCTAAATAACTTAAAAACGTTAAATTTTTGACATAAGAATTTCCAAAGAAACTTACCTTATTTTTATTCGTAAAATCCAAAAATGAAATAATATACAAGGTGTTCTATTTAAACTAAGCGATTAATTTGCACTTCCAGGTAGCTAATAATAAATATTAATTTCTGAACACCCTGTATAATTTTTGGCAAAAAAAGTTAAATGTAGGTGATGGCACAGTTTATTTTTTATCAATATAACATAATATATAGAGTCCAACCTAAGAAAGGTAGGATATATTAAAAATTTTGTTTTTGTCATGATTTTTCTATAAAACCTAAATATTATACAAAAAACCTTTTATTTTTGGTATTGGGATTGCTAATAAAACTTACCTTATTTTTATGTCCACAATCTATAAAAGAACTAATGTTCAGGGAGTTATATTTTAAAAAACATAAGTTTGATTTTTTGGAGCATACCATGTATAATTCCGTATAATTTTAAATTATGCTCCCCATATACCCACATATTCCTGTAAAAAATATATATATACCGTTTTTGTTTTAGAGAACGAGGCGTTTGTGGTGCGCCACCCTGTATATTAATACATTTTTGAATTCTGCACAAAATTCTAACCATATTTTGTGTATCATGTCCTAACCTAAGTTTAACCGTTTTTAACATATTTAAATTAATTTTTCAAAAAATGCAGACCCAAAAATAATTGTTAATTTTTTCCTATAAAATCGAATTGTTTTATTTGGTATAAAATTCTTGTTTTACAGAACCCAATTTAACTTATTTACTACGAAAATTTAAAAAACGGTTATACAGGGTGTTTAAAAATAAAATTGAAAAATAAATTGGAAAAAATATCTAAAATCAATTTATTCAAATAAAAACGCCTAAATTTTATATTTTAATCTTATTAAGCATTAAAAATAAGGGTAATTTTGTAAACTGTTGCCTATTCTTAGAAGTTTTAGTTCTCGAGATATTTGCAATCAAATATTTTTATTTGGCTTATAAGCTGCAGATTTAAATTGGAGTTATACATTTAATCTTGGTTGCTATGATGGCGTTAAAAGTCATTAAATACTAAATAAATGTATTTATTTTAATATGCATCTGTCATTCAACTAAGCCACACAGCCAACTAAAAATACATGAATAACTCAAATCTGCAGCTTATGAGCCAAATAAAAATATATATTTAAAAATATTTCAAAAATCAAAACTTTTAGGATAGGCAACTTTTACAAACTTACCCTTATTTTTATTGCTAAATAGGATAAAAATATTATATTTAGGTGTTTACATAAAAACAAATGCCTTTTGGTAACTTTATCAATTTCATTTTTATTCTTATTTTTAAAAGAAAAAAATTATACGAAACTAAATAGTAAAAGAGTTTTTATAGGAAAAATTAATTATTATTTTTGGGTCTGCTAACGTCATTTTTAACAAATTAATTTAAATATGTTAAAAACGCTTAAACTTAGATATAGGACATGATACACAAAATATGCTCAGAATCTTGTGCAGAATTCTAAAATGTAATAATATATAGGGTGTTCTATTTAAAATAAGAAAGTTAATATGCACTTCCGGTATAATCAAAAGTTCCAGAAAGATAATATATCTGCCATATAGAGATTAATATTACTTAAACCTAACGCTAAAATTTTTAAAATGTATCTTTAGTAGTTTTCAAGATTTTTTAATAGGACACTTACCGTAAATAACCCTGTATATATAATTTAGTTTTACAATTGTGATTGGGAATGATTAATTTAATTTTTGTATGTCATAAGGTTTAGTTATAGATAGGTACATAGAATAGAACCAAATTTTAAGTATTAGTTCTGGTAGAAGGAACGCAGTTTCAAAGATTTTAATGAGTCGATGCACACAAAGTAAATATCAATAAGTAAGTAAAAGTAAGAAATACATTTGTATTAACTTTGCTGACAAAAAGTCCTTTTAAAAAATTTAATAGCAATTATTGTTTGTTGCCTTTGTAGCTTTAGCAGTCGTGGCCAAGTTAAACAAAAAAATGTATAAAATGAAATATTTTAATATACAAAATAAATAATTAGCTACGACATAAAAATAAAGTATTTTAAAAAAGTTTTATTTATCATTTTATAATAAAACACATGCTTTTAAAATGTGCTGAGAAAGAAAATGTTCACAGTAAGAAAAAACAAAGTTGATGATAGTATTTAAAACCAAAATTTAAACGCATACAAATGCAAAAAATTATTTAAAATAAAAAGTACAATATGTACATTTTAAGTTATTTGAAAAATATTCTAAAATTCTAACAAGATTTAGACGTCATTAAAACGGCATTAGATTAAAAGTTGATTGACCTATAACTTTCCCTATTAAAGTACGCGCACATACGTCTGCATCAGACGGATGGTAAGGATCGGAAAACATAATTTAAGTGAAATTAAATGAAGTAGTGCACCTATGTGCGGACGGTTAGCACTGAAATTAAAAATCCCGCAAACTGGATTAAAATCCGGCCATTACCGTTTCATATGTGCGATGGAGGTCAGAAATCGCGTTATTTGACAAGAATATAAGCCGAATATTACCGCAGGGTTTTAACCCACTGGTTTTATTCTTCGGGTAAAAAGGTGCTAACTTTACTATAGGTTACCCATTACTCGCATGTGCGTGTATGTCATTAAATTTCACTAAAACTATATTTCCGATCCGTACCGTCCGTACGATGCCGACGTATGTGCGCGTACCTTTAATCATCATTCTATCTTTTATGGTTTTTAATATCCCAATACATTTTCAACCAATTTTAGACACGCTGTATAAAGACTATGTGCTAAATAATTCGGATGTTTAAGTTACGGCAACAATGATACATGTCGTGGATTTTACTAAATATAAAAATCTTTTAATTAACAAAAGTAAATTTCTTTTATTTTTAAGTTGCATAACAAAAGTTAAAAGGTATAAATATAAAATAATTTACTAGGTATCAAAATATGACACAAATCAACGGGTTAATTATAAAACATTGAAACTTTAGGCTATTTATAGGAAAAAGAAAGGACAATTCTACAAAATAATACTACATGCTTAAAATACAATTTAAGAACGAGAAAACCCTATTAAAATTAAACCAGTTGTTTTACAGTATTGGAAAAATTCAAATTATTGAAAGTAATTAAATACATCAATTATTTTAATACACTTTAGTAACGTGAATGCATCAAATAAGAGAAATCATAATACATAATAGAGAAACCTCTTCCTTAAATTAAATATAAATAAATGGCCACTAGCTCTCGCCATGTCCTAACTGACTAATAAATTTAAAATGTTGTTAAGGCAATTTGAGTTAAAGTACTTTATTTGACAATTTTCTGTGGCTTAGATCATTCATATTTTTAAGCCAATTGTTAAATCCGCATAATTTAATAAGTACATTTTCTAATTAAATTTTAAAAGTCACCCTTTAACTTAGGTGACCTTTGATTTTACATTTTAAGTACTGATATTAAATCACCATAAAATTGCCCTTTGAGTATCACAAGTGCATAATGGATAGATACAAAGGTTACATATGCCCAACCCATCTAAAAAAATAGTGTGTTTTGCTAGACACCTAGTAGAAAACTTATTCGTCCCTTGGTCCAATGTTTCTAAAATCATAAAACTTTTTCATTAGGATTTACAATCTTTCTAGACATAAAAACCAAATTAGACAGGTAAAGCAAGACCAAAGAAGTTGACGTATGTGACCTACGTAAATACGTTACGTTGTTTTTACTTCATACGGTCAAAATAGAGTTAAAGCAAGACTGCAGACGTAGACAACTGACGAATGATTCTTACTTTTTTTTAACCGGCGGCTTTAAAACAAGAAGGAGGTTAAATATTCAAGATCTACATTTTTTAACACGCTTTTATTAGCTTGGGTTGTAACTATCTATCTATCTATCTATCTATCTATCTATCTATGTAACGGAATCTTTGAGCCTAATGTTTACCAACTTCCAGCGATTCAATTTCTTTGAAACTTTGCACACGTATCAAGGACCGATGACAATGCAATAATTTAAAAACAGTATCCCGTTATCCTGATTAGGACCGCCAGGATAAATAAATTCCTTTACAGATCATCTGTGTCTCTTGACAAAATGGCGAAGGAATTTTTTAGTGAATAAACTGGAGCATTTATTTTTAAAAAACTAATTGATATATCGAACTAAAAATGAAAAATAAATAATAGTTTAAAAAACTAAAAAACACGCTTTTATATGCAACCGAACTAAAAATTAGAAAATAATTTTTCATTACAAAGAGTTTGTCACTTCAGAATAAAAGCGTGGGTGCTTAATATATTAAATGTTATAATTATTCTATTTGCAAATATCTATGAGGGAAAAGTTATGAAAAAATAGTAAAATGCACCCCACGCTTTACTCTGAAGTGACAAACTCTTTGTAATGAAAAATTATTTTCTAATTTTTAGTTCGGTTGCATATAAAAGCGTGTTTTTTAGTTTTTTTAAACTTTTATTTATTTGTATGTACAGGGTGTTCGGTTATATTTTGAACGGCGTCTACACGCCTTATTGTTTAGGATAGAAAAATATATTAAAAACAAAAGTTTTAGGGTTTTATAAGAACCGTCAAGATTTGCTAAAAAATAAACAAATGACCATTGCAAAGTAAACAAATAAGCATTGACTTTGATATTTTAAATGGAACAACATGAATATTTTAAGTTCAATTAAAGGAGTATATTGTCCTGTTTTCAAAAATATGTACTTTGTCTACGTTTAAACCACTAGTTATCGCAGAAAATACCTCTGTATCCTGGAAAAATTTACCGTTTTGATTCATAGACAATTTAACATGGGGCTTTGGTTTTATTTGTTTCTGCTCCTTCTGTTAATTGTTTTGGTTAAAATGAAGACATTGTCTGAAATAATAAATATTTAAATATAAAAAAATTGAATAATATATAAAAATAAATCAACTAAAAATAATAATGACAAAAAACATGTATCTTTATTTTTTTATTAAAATATATATTATTTTGGACATGCCTTTATTTTAACCAAAACAATTAACAGAAAGGCCATATTTAGACAAACAAATGAAACTAAAGCCGCCAAGCTAAATTGTCTATAAATCAGAACGGCTAATTTTTCCAGGATTCAGAGTCATTTTCTGCGATAACTAGTGGTCCAAACATAGACAAAATATATATTTTTAAAAATAGGAAAATATACCCTTTCCAATGAACGTAAAATATACATGGTATTCCTTTTAGAATAACAAAGTCGATGCTCATTTGTTTATTTTGCGATTGTCATTTGTTTTTTTTCAAATCCTGGCGGTCCTTATAAAACCCTGAAACTTTTGTATTAAAAATATTTTTCTATTTCAAGCAATAAAGCGTGTAGACCCTGTACAAAATATACCTGAACATCCTGTACACTGTACACCGATTACTCCGTCAATTGTAGACCGATTTTAAAAATTCGTTTTTTATTCGAAAAGTGAACTTCCGCAGTGGTTCCATAAGAAAACCTAGTCAGGATCGCGAAAGACAAAGGTGCTAGACTTATTTTTAGGCAAAACTGTCTGTAGTAGATATATGCTACCTATGCTGGATGTTTGAACAATCAAGGTAGTAAAAGTAATGTCAAAATATTTTTATTTGCCACGTCGTTGCATTTGGCTAATAATTCATATAATTTTTTTATTATGTAACTGCATTTTTTTTTTGTGGGACAGGTGTTTCCGTTTATACCTAACTTGCGAAGAATTTACGTGAGCGAAAAATCTACTAGTACTGTTTCTTAAGTGGATGGTCACCGATTAAATGTTAATAATGAAAAACTAAAAAGTATAAAATAAATGTAAAAAAAAATAAACCGACTTTAAGAAGATAAACTAACTGGAAATTTAAAAATAATAAATATTTTTTTTTTTTTTTAAATGAAGTCGGGTAATAACATAGGGTATTAAAGTATAAAAATATTTTGTTTATTTAGTTATTAGCATTTGGTAGTTTAGCGGAATGTTAATAACCAAGTTTATTTCTCCAAAAAAATGCATTTATTATTTTAAACTTTTAGAAAGTTTTTAGTTATCTTTTTAAACTCGGTTTTAGTTTTCAGCTTTGAAGATAACTAATTACCAACAACCTTTATGACATCTATATGTATAACCTTAATTATTTGTTTATTTAGTAAAATCAAAATATTTAAATAATTAGTCGTCGATATCTAATCGTGTCCTTTTGGTTCAATAGGTTGGAATGTTCGGCTTGTCAGGTTGCGTTTTGAACGTACATAAGAATCAGTAGGGTTGCGGCAATCGTCACTTCTTACGACGAGAAAATTTATAATGCTTATGCTTAGCTGTCATTTGATACGAATACGTTTACGTCTCTGGCCTTGCTTTAGTCGCACCCAGAGTCGGTCCATATTGGGTCGCGAAATTCGGCCATATTACTTTGACGTGTAATGACGTCACACATCCCATTTTTCGGCCATGTTGTTCAGTGCCAGAGATATACAGTTTATTGTATTATTAGAACAACCGTTTACATAACAGTTTTTAATCATTATAAAGTTTTAAATTCTTTCACTTTATATAAGAAACATTTGGAATTACATCTTTTAACAAATATCACTTTCAAAACAATGCAAAATGAAATGCGCAAACTCTAGACACCACTGGATTGATCATCAGTTTGGACTTTACCCAGTCTTGCCAACTTTTATCGATAGGGTACCCTTTCTTGCGTCCTTGACCTCGAACCGCCTAAAAGTCGAGGAAGTGTCGCAACCTATATATATATAAACTAACCTTGAGTCGCACCTAGAGCATATTTGTGTACCCGGAGAACCTGGGGCAGGGGGTCAGCGACTGACCCCAGCGTTTTTTACTTAGATGTTGGGAATCAGCGTTTAACCTTATAATTTTGGGAAAATAGTGAAAACCTTTTAATAACAATAAATCAAAATGTATGTTTAATGCTGCAATATCGTAATTTTGCAATCCTTTTGTTTTATAAAGGTTTTCATATTTAATCGACATAGTTTATTTCCTGGTTGTTTTATTAAAAATGTTTGTCCTAATTTGCTTTTAGGGTAAGCAAGTGCCTACTACTTGTTAGATTTTTAAAATACTTTGTAAGAAATATAAACATATATAAATATGAATTTAATAAAAAAAAACCATGGGGCATCTCCAAGTTTCGCGTCAGCAACTGTATGCCTTAATACATTTATGTTTTACCCATCTATTATTGATCTGTAATACCTTAGAAACGGAATATGTTATGGTAGCAATAATACCTGCTATCACACCTAGGGCATTATAAGCGGGCATTATGATAATGCCCGCTTATAATGCCCTAATGCGCTAATATGGAAATTTTATTGCTTATCCAATTTTATTTCTCTCACAATAAAGAACAAGTTTATAAAACAAATAATTTTTCTGCGAAATTTCATAGACCATCAACGTAGACCTTAGGGTGGAATACTTGGTCCAGAGAGAGTTCAGACTATATTTTTCCGACTAAAAATAATAAAGTTTGTTAAACATATGTAATAAAATAAAATCAATAACTTACCATTTCCTGAAAATATGCCATTAAAACGGTTTCGGTTATTTGAAGAATTGCGTTCGCATCTTTCCAAATACCAAATATGCCATACTCCCGATCTTACTGTTGCTTTGATTTAATTGGCAAAAGATTTTCGGTCGCTTTTATGGCTTCTTATATTTTGTGGAATTTTTCCATTTTGAGCAAATCGTTAAATAAAAAATGCCAACTGACTAACTGATAGAAAAATCAAAGTCAAACTTAACACCAGTCATTATCTACTTACGTATACAGGTACAGGTGCAACCTATTTTTTATATTGCGAATAAATAATGTAATTAGTCATTGAAAAACTCTTTCTCGGGTAAAACATAAAGCATTGTATGCAACACGGGCTTTACTGGACTATAATGCCCATCAGGTCGAAATCTATTTCGACCTTCAGGGCATTATAGTCCTAGTAACGCCCTTGACACATAAATAGCTATTATAAAACGTATTAATGCCGGCTTTAGTTTACCTATGCACAGAGTTAAATTATTTTTAGTGTATTGTTCTTAATTTTTATATTCTGAAGCTGGAAAAGACAAAAACAACTTTTTTTTAAAGATACCTTGCTAAGGTCTTGTTTTCCCTAAAAGGAAATTAAACAGTGACAAATGTGCCCTATTTTTTAGGCAGGACAGTTTATTTATTGTAAAATATTTTTCAAAGTAGTATTAACTACTGCAAGCTTCTTTTTAGTAATTCACTGGTTATATTACGACCGCTGTCAGCAAACACTTCATTAGTGAGCCATAGATGTCATGCAACCCATCTCAAAAACGTTGTTTAAGCCGACACTCTTTGCAACAAGCTTATAAATTTATCATGAAAATACTTCTAAAGGATTATGTATAAAAGCAATAATATTTTTAAAAAATCTAAAAAGTTATAGCAAGAAAACTACGGTGGGGTCAGTAACTGACCCCTGCCCCAAGTGCGACTGTTAAATATCTATTATAGATGACCAGCTATCGTGGGTGGTGTTTTTAAGCGTTTTTGTGGATACGGTACGCGATTTTCCATTTAACATATTGATACGGACATTAAAAATAAGTGTTAGTTTATAGAATTGTATAAAGTTAGGACCTTTTAATTTAGTCTGATAATTTATTTAAATAATTTACCTTAATTCTTCCAAGTTCTTTTCATCAGTTTCGAAAGTTTCCGAAAACGTCCGAATTATCCATTGAGAACCTTTATGCCATCCTGTACTATGGAATTTTCACGATATTTCTCGAAGATTCTAGATCATTCTTTACTCTTCCACCATACTATAAAAGGGCGACGGGAAACCTTCGATCAGTTAGTATAGATTCGACTTTTGTGCTATAAACTTCGAGACATTGAAAAGTGAAGATTTTGTCGTTGTTGTAACCATAGTTACGTTCCTTTGTTAATAAAGGTATAAAAACGAAGGCCGTGTTTTTATACGAGGTGATTCGGAACAATATATATTTATTTTTAATAAGTAATCATCCATTTACTAGATTTATTCAATAGTAAAGGTGACCACCCCAATAATCAATAGTTCAGGAGCCTAAAACAACTATATTTTCATGACTTATAGACAATGAAAGCAAAATGAATTTTTATTGGCAGCAAAAAGAAAGCTTAATTAAATTTCACGTCCTTTAACTTTTTTTTTCGTTTGTTTTTTTTTCTAATCCCAGTCCCCAAAAAATTATAGAAGGTAGGTAAAACGGTTTTTATCTTAACAGTTATCCTATTTTGCAGTAATAAAATAAACTTTTAAAAAATAGCAATTAAAAATATTTTAACAGAAAAAGTTGCCATACGCCATTTTATATTTAACTTGTATTAAGTATCAACAACTACTTAGTTAAAAATGTTGAATTTGACCATTTGAACATTAATAGCTGCGATCACAGAATTGGTTGTGTATAAGGGGCATGTAAGATTTTTTTTTAACTGAAAGTAGGTGATGGGCACATTGTCAACTTTAAGACGGGGCAATTTTAGCCACATTACACGGTTATCACAAGTGTCAGAATTCTCAAATTAAACCCATGGGATGACATTAATTAGATAATTTTGACACTTATTACCTTAGTCGCTAATAGGCGAAGACGTCTTGAATGCACCCTAAATATCTGGATGTTAAAGGATTTCTCTTATATGTTGCAATGAAGTTTAAAAAGTTGATGTATAAAGCGGCATAACAATAAAAACAAGATGTAAAAACTAATCGGGTTAAATCTGATCCAGAACATCTTTACATGGCTGCAGTAAAAATGTTTTGGTTAATAAATACTTAAATTAATTAAATATTTAATTTTATAGATTACTGTTTATTGTTGTCTTGTCTCTTTTAAGGTCCTCACTAGACAAGGAAAGATTAACCATATTTAAAGTCATATTTTTGTTTTTCTCTAACTTTTTTGATATTGGCGGAACAAACAAATTTGGATCATATTTTTCATCTTCGATATTTTTTCCCGATATTTTTCGTACGACAAAGCTGACCAAGTAGCCGAATATAAAAGTAACCAGGAGTCCCACTACGCCATTGTATAGATATGATACTTTGTAAATCCATAGGTATTCCCTAAAAACAAAATAAAAGAACGGTTAAGCATTTATTGTAACAAATAATTTAGAGATCAAGGTCGACTTGGTAAACAAACAATAGTATTTTTATTATCATTAAAATATTATATTTTCATTATAATACCATACCATAGCCCTAAATTTTTTTAAACCAATAAACTGTTATGTAATTAACAGTTTTAAACATTGGTAATCGCTAAATCTAGTAAACAGTATCTAAAAATGTATTCTTAAAGGGAACAACCAGTAGCGGTTTTTAAATACTTAGTTTGTGATCATTTGATCGAGGTGTCATAAAAGAGATTTAAAAATTAATAATCAAAGAGCGGTTTTAAATCTACCTTTGACAAGCTCATTTTTTGTAAAGTTTGTAAATCACAAAGTTTACATGGGCATGGTTTAAATTTTATATAGTATTAAATATTATAATTTAAAATATGTATTTTAGTACTAAGCACATATAAATTGTTTCTTTTTGCAAATAAAATATTTAAATAAAACATCATGTTTTTTTATGTTAAATCCGTAAAAAATATCCAATTAATTTAATGTCATATCTACGACTAACGGTCTTTTTACAAAATAAATTTAGTGCATCCTCATATTTTTAACTTGTGTTTAGTAGAAAACGGCCTAAATTAAAATTTGCCTAACAAAGTTTACCACTTTATGCAAAGACTAACTTATTTACTCCTGTTTTAAATATCAAGTGCAGGTGAAAAAACAACTGTAAAATCAACATGTAAACGGTGAGATTAACCCTAAGTAGCTTTCCAGTGACGCATATAGAGCGCTCCCGAGTAATTCCAGAGCATTTCGTTCTACTTTATGGCATTCCAGTGACTGAAAGTGTTATGCACCCTGACTACTCCGTTTTTCTTTCCTCTTGCCTCTCATGCACCAACCCGTTTTTTGGTGTTTGGTGCTCCAAACGTCCAAAAATTTATTTCTAGGGTTAAGGATGGATTTTTTAAAATTATTTGTTTAAAATGGAATCATATATTAAAAAGAGTTTATAAAGCCAAAAAAAACAAAATTTTAAAATCACAAAGTTATCTCTCTGTCCTTGTCTAGGAATGCGTTCCAGTGACTAACTTTTTATAGCAGATCAAAAGCTTTAATCCCTGGAGCGTGACGCACGAAAATTTTGTTCACTGGAAAGCTACTCTGGTTTCACACTTGCCGAGCCAGGCCGGACAAAGTGATAAAAAATTATATGGAGCTTTACAGAATTGCCGATTATCCGGATTTTTAGCGTGTGAATTGTCTCATAAGACTACAACACTTCAATAGCGTTGGTCCGTCGCCGACTTCCCGGCTCCAGCAAATTGACCCCTCGAACACCTGGTGCTTCGAAACCTAGCCCTGCACGACATCTTCCTGACTTTTTCTCATTTAGAATCGCAAAAGACGAACCAAAAATCGTAATGAGGTGTTTTCTCAGGTACCTACTGACACCAAATTTATTGCAGTATTGTACGTCGGCCTTATTAGGTTTGATTGATATTCATGGAAATATCATCGGTGTCGAGATAAAAGTTTCGGTGTACCAGGTATTGGAAGGGTCGTTTTCGACGTGAAATTTGAATAAAGCGCCCTTAAAGACACCTTAACAATGTTCCGTTCGTCTTTTTGAGTGCGTCTGGAAAATCCTTGGAGATAACGTTCATGGCCGGGTTCTAGTACACCAGGTACTCGGGGATCAACTTTGACGTGAAGTTTTAATTCAGTGCCCCACAAAGCGCCCCCATAATGATTTTTGGGTTATTTTTGGCACTCTGGTAAGGAAAACTCTCAGAAATGACGTCCTCGTCCAGGCTAAAGTGCACTAGGTTTCCGTGGGGTTTTTGCCGATGCCATATTTGAATTTTGCGACCTCAAAAATCCTCGAGTTTCAAGTTTCTCTGTTTTCTCGCATGATTTTTCAGAGAGTCCTAGAGAGATGACCTTCGTCATCGATCTTGAGCTCCAAATGTTCTGGGAGGTTAATTTAAACATCATAATCGGGTTCAGCTATCTCAAAACCCCCAAGTACCCGACTTGGGCTATAAGGTAAATATTGGGTAGGAATTGAAAAAATATTTTTAGAAGCAAATGCAAAATATCGCATTCCGATCCGTGCTGTCCTCAAAAATTTCGAACTTTTGTGCTTCGCAGCCTTGACTTTGGATATTCTTAGACTTCTAAAGTTAGTATTGCATTTACTGGGTTGCCATTCATGTTTTTATTTCTTTTGTATGTAAAGTCAACAAAAATAAATAAATAACATGAAAAAAAAATATTGTAAAACTGTTTTCTTTTAGGAGACTATAAACTCTTTTACCTAAGAAATCTTATGACATTAAAAATTACTACCAAAATAAAATTAAATCATATAAATTAAAGAGAGCAAAGATACCTAGCCTATATCCACAAATAATAATTTTCCGTTTATATATTTGTTCATTAATATGTTCTATGTGGCAGTGCCAATATCCGGTTTTGAGATCCTAATGCCAGTTTAACCCTAACGATAGCCAACAATTTTAAATAAAGGAGAACTATTTTTAAATCAATGGCTTAAAAAATCATGAAAATCATAATATCTTACTCATTAGAGAATCAATACACACAATCGTACATATTGGAATGGGGATACCTAATATAAATGTTTTTATAATTTACAGGCGAGGTCAGGCGAGACACCTGTGATAAGCTATATATGTATAAATGTAAACAATGCGTTTCTTGTCCATTTTTTATTAACAGATTTTTATTTTGGACAATGGGAGACTTTAGTTTAATAAATACATCCGCAAGCTGTTTTAAAAATTAAAATATAATAAATAAATGTTAGTTAGCAGGTAATATTCTATGCAGTTATCCACAGCTTCATAGAACCAGTAAGACAGAGCAGTTTAAATAGTTTTTTGATTACCTTTCATTATTTGGCATGGCATTGGTGGTTTCAGTAAGGTTAAAAAGTAATACATCGCATCCTTCTGTAGTAGTAGGCAGCGTTAAAAGAGGAGGTTTTGGACTAAAAGCCATCCACAAGGCAATTCCGATACCAGCAGCTAATCCAGAAACTGCACCCTAAAAGAAAAAAATAACGTGTTTAAATATGTAATTGGTGCAATATTATTTAAACCAATGCATATTTTAGAGAATAAAAGTATTATTAAGCTATTTATTACTAGCAGTCTATTACTTAACCTAACTTTACCGGATTAGCTAAAAACATAGCACATAAGCAATGTGAGGTAATGATACAATCTAACGTGAATACCAGCATGCAAACATTTTGTATTGGATGATTCACGTATATTCTTTGTTGTTGCTTTACTGGCCGGTACTCTTTTTTTTATTGCTTATACAGTATTTAGGCCACAGTCATATACAATTATAATAAAATAATTTTTACCCTGCAGCTGTTCTAAACGAAGTAAGCGAGTGATATATTTTCTTCATTTTTGCATAAAAAGTATGCAGTTATAAATGGAAAAATATAAGGATTATTGCTTTAAAAAACCGTTTGCTATAATTGGAAACCAGAACACTTTTAAAGTTAGCCTGTACATTCATAGTACAAATATTGTAAAAATTATTTTTTTACCAAGCAGTTCTTTTTATGAAAAGGGACTGTTTTTTTTCGTAGAGTCAATTATAAAAAACTTTCGTGTCTCATTTAGTAAGAACTTCCGAAAACACGCTGTATACACAAATGCCGTACATCAAATAAAGAAAGAATCCAATTGAGTAGAGCCTAGACGACAATTATATAAAAAAAGAAACATTACTGTGACAAATGGCCTATGGTGTTTAACAGACATTCACAAAATTTTTCAAAAATAAATGAATTGGTAAAAACAATAAACACAATGTTGTTAAAATTTTAACACCTCTTAGTTTAAAAAGTAAGTTGTTGATATCCAGAAACATGCTAAATATTTAATTACCTGCTTGAATCCCCGCTTGCTGGAAGTAAAAGTACATTTTCGGCCAAGGATGTACGGGTCATAGAATGTTTATGATCATATTTACCTAATTATTACTAAATTAAATCTTTAACACCCTAATGATGAATAATAAAAGGTCCCGACCAACAAAAGTCCCAAAAATAGGTCTAATATACCGGGTGCCCACGAGATTACTATCAAGCCTGTTATTTTCTTGAGAAGTGTTACACAATTTTGAAATTATGGTCGGATGTATGGCCGGATAGGATGCAGATTTCTGATGTTTTAGATTTTAATAGCTTTTGCCTGCGGGTTCGCACGCGTTAAATTTTAACTAATCAGATTTGGGTTTAACCAGAACTAACCAAAACAATTCCCCTTTTCCCTAGACCAGCCAGCTTTTATAATGTAAGCGCAAAAAAATGTGTTTATATTTACGACTTTATATTAGGAATCTTGAAATTATCGATGGTTCTCTGATATATTAAGCATGTTATTATACATATTAGCCTTCCTCTTAAATCACTCTATCTATTAAAAAAAAAACTGCATCAAAATCCGTTAGGTCGTTTTAAAGATCTAAGCATACATACCTACATACATATTACAGACAGACGCGAAAAGTGCTGCTTTATACTGTGTAGTAATGTGGCACATCCGGTTTAACCAGAAGTGCTCTTAAACTTTGCCCTTTTACATGAAACACCCTATATATTTTTCTAAAAATTAATTTTACGGGCAATTTCAAGACAATACATGTATCATATGCTATACCTATCTTATTTTATTTTAAGAAAATGGCGTTAGAATATGTAAGTTAACTGCCACTTTTATTCATTTGTTAAAAAACAAATGATGATAAAAAGGGGCTTATGCGCTGTTTTACACATATTTAATGAACCTTATATCCTATAACCGTAAAAGTACTATTTTCGGTTTAACCGGAAGTGCCACCGATATTGACTTTTGACATTAAATAACCTTAATAGTAGGGAGAGATAGCCGATTTACGGGCCGCCGTCCGCCGGCGGAGTTTATTATCTCAAGATCTCTGACGTCATTCGAAATTTAGGAATCTTGCGCAACGCGTTATTTAGGGCGTGGTCCCTACTATCTGTCAAACCATAAATGTCATCTGTCACCTGTCAAATCGTCATATGTCAAAAATCACGTGACTAGGAAAATGGCCGCCATGCGTAGGATACTTGCGCTATGGTCATAAATTGATGTGCGCAAACGCGAAAATTCCAAGTCATACCGTTCGGGCGCTATCGACTAAAATCGTTATTTAACCTTGATGACGAGTCATCAGCGCGCGGTTTAAATTTTTTAAATATAGTGTAACGTCATACCTATCGAATAGCGAAAACCGCATGACGCCATCTTTAGCCATAAGGGCGCTACAGCTGTTTAAAATATGGCGAGAGACACCAACCAGCGATTAGGACGGTAACCCCATAGCAAAATTAACCATAGCGGCCTTATTATTAAACTTAGAATAATGAAACTTGAACAAAGAATAGTTGCTAACGGTAAATAATTTCAAGGTCAAACCTGTCACATGATAAGCCTAAACTTCTAAGAATTACGGCCCCCAGCACCCTGCACCCCCGCTTAAGCCGTTGGTTTAAGCGGAAGGCGTAGCGCGCACAGTGACGTCTTAAATAAGTATTAATATACTCCTTGCATTTTACCTAAATAATATTTTCTGAACATACCCCTACTACAACCAATCAGAGAGCCGTATTTTTTCTTAAGCCGTTATTTTCAACCAATTAGAGAGCCGTATTTTTTCTTAAGCCATTATTTTTAACCAATTAGAGAGCAGTTTACCCTAATAGATGGTTTCTGAAAGTACCCCTTGTAATTTCAAGGTCAAAGCATACGTCAACAATAACAAACATAGCTGCGGTTAGATAATAAACGGTAAAAAAACAGTGGTAACTAAATAAAAAGCAGTGTTTGTAGTAAAGCATTTATTATAAAATAAAAAAACATACATAGTTGCCATATTTCTAAATAATTCTTAGAATAATACCTTATACAATAAATAGCAGTGGTTACAGTAAAGCAATTATTTAGAATAATACCTTATAAAATAGGATACTTAATTATAAACTCAACATGTATTTTGGTACGTGTTCGTAATTTATCTCCTAAAAATAAAATATAATCATTTAAATTTAACTTCTGGTGTAACAACTCACTTGGTTTTTCATATGCTGTTGCGTTTATATACGTTTTAACAGGTGTATCGATATTAACATATTCAATAATTCCACTTGTAATGGGAAACCTGTAGTAATCAAATTTTGTGCCATTTATAAAAAGATGTTTTGACAAACCCTTTTCGCAAACCAACATAATATTCATGTAGCCATACAAGTTGTTTTCGGGCTTATCCTTTACACCATCTTCTGTTTTAAGCTTTTTGCTAAATGATATGGATGAGTTAAATTACGTCCGAACTTGTCGAGAGTCATCTTGAAAATGATGTTATGTTACTAAATCAACTCTTTTTATTCAATAATATCGGCTTCCTTTAACTCTTCAATAATACTCATAATCTCATTTTGGTGGTTATTATTACCCACTTGCTTGCTAGCCAATAACAATCTTAATCTATCCACAAACTCATTTGGATCATCCCAGTAAATATACTCAGTTTTATTATTGTTAAATATTTTATGTTGAGTATCAATTGGTAAACCATAGCCTTGAGGATTTTGTGCTCTTGTAATTCGCAACTGTTTATCGCGTTCTTTTTGTTTTCTTATTCGCTCCTCTTTAATACGTTCGAGTAATGGTTTAATTGTTAACATGTACTTGACACCTCTGTTGCCAGCATGCTGTTCGTTTTCATCAAAATTTCTCTTACTAGCATTCGTTAGTAAAACCAATTTTGCAAATGCTCGCTCATCTAGTGCTGCAAATTTGCTTTTTAACGGATTGGTCTTGAATATAAGTACATATAGACCAGGAGTTCCAATAAATTTTTCCCCTTTAACATAAATATCTGGGCCGTTAAATTCAAGTCGAGAATCGCCGAAAGTTAGATGATCAGTAGCCATATCATGTTTTAAATAGTTTCGATCGTACTCGTTTTCCGTATCTTTTATAAAACCTTTCAAATATTCTCTAGGTAGCGGATCATACTGATCTAGATATTCTCGAAATGATTCTTCTGGAATACTATCAATCTGAACAGGATTTAATTGTGGGTCGACTCTAAAGTCATCATCAAAGTAACTTTCTTCAGGTTGGTGCTCATAGATAGTTCTGTCTAAATTAGTTTCCTCTGTTTCGCCTTCTTCCATCATTTGATCATCTTCCGACGGCTCATAATCCATATATTCTTCTTCTTCTTGTTCAGCTATATCATCTTGTTTTTTAACGGGACTGGCAAAGTTAAGAGGAGTTCGTGCTTTCTTTATTACTGTATGAGTAAAATTTTCGCTTTGACGTCTTTTAAGGACTTTGGTATAAATGGTTGTCTATCAGATTGAGTGTTTTGAATTGATTTGGATATTATTTTTGCCAAAGGTTTATACGTATTTTCCAATATAACAGCATTCTCATAACGACCAGCTTTTATTGAATCATATAATTTTTTTACACTACGCGAATGTTTATCAAGGAGTTGAAGAATGTTTGGATCTTCTTGCAAACTCCGCTTATCTTCTAAGCGCTGATCATCATTCGTGTCGAACTCTAGCTCACCATTCTCACGTTGCTGCTTCATTAAAAGCTTGTATTTTTTCGAATACTATTGGAAGCTTCAATTATTTTACGCCTCGCATCCTTGTCCAACTTGTTCAAATCCATGGTAAAGATATATTTTTAATAATTAGCTTAAGCGATAACAGTCTTTATTTTCAAATACAGCACTGTTTTTCTAAAATACAGCACTGTTTTTCTAAAATACAGCACTGTTTTTCTAAAATACAGCACTGTTTTTCTAAAATACAGCACTGTTTTTCTAAATACAGCACTGTTTTCTAAAATACAGCACTGTTTTTCTAAAATACAGCACTGTTCTTCTAAAATACAGCACTGTTTTTCTAAATACAGCACTGTTTTTCTAAAATACAGCACTGTTTTTCTAAAATACAGCACTGTTTTTCTAAATACAGCACTGTTTTTCTAAAATACAGCACTGTTTTTCTAAAATACAGCACTGTTTTTCTAAAATACAGCACTGTTTTTCTAAATACGGCACTGTTTTTCTAAAATACAGCACTGTTTTTCTAAAATACAGCACTGTTTTTCCAAATACGGCACTGTTTTTCTAAATACGGCACTGTTTTTCTTAAATACGGTACTGTTTTTCTTAAATACGGTATTATTGTTAATAATCTTTATGTAGCTCTAGACACGTGTTGACTCAATGAGGGTGGGAACTAAATGATGGCAGTTATAGTATAGCGTAACATATATAAATATACTTAACATTCCGATTCAATCCTTAGTATTGTCAAAGACTTTGTGCTGTACGGTCATGCAGAAGTTTAAGAAAAAATCAATTAAGAAAAAAACTGCTCGTAGAGGTAAGGGGATTCCCTTCGCGACCGCGTTTCAAAAAGCGAGGGAGGCATTGTACGTGGAAAAACCGCAAGATCTTTTCTCTGCTGCTGAAGTAGCTCTGAAAGCATTCAATGGGGTGGAAAAAGAAAAACCTGCAGATGTAGTACCTTTACCTGTAGTCGGCGGATTTCTACCATTTTTAATACCACTTTTTGCCGGCTTAAGCGCCGTAGGAGCACTTAGCGGTGGAATATCAGGGATCGTAAAAGCTGTTAAAGATTCTAAGGCGGCGCAAGAAAGATTAGAAGAAGAAAAGAGACACAACAAAACAATGGAATCTATTGCGATTAGCAAAACTGGTAGCGGTTTATATTTAGGACCATACAAAAACGGTTTGGGACTCTAT
This sequence comes from Listronotus bonariensis, assembly GCA_014170235.1. Taxonomy (NCBI): domain Eukaryota; kingdom Metazoa; phylum Arthropoda; class Insecta; order Coleoptera; family Curculionidae; genus Listronotus; species Listronotus bonariensis. The sequence goes on along the minus strand of JACEGR010001641.1, from coordinate 20,391 downwards.
TTAAAACCCTATAAATACAGATGACTCAAGAAATAAATTTAGTCTTACTTCAACCGTCATGCATACCTTTAGCTTGAGTGGTAATAGTTCCATCTTAGAAGCAACCTATAACCCGCCCATCTACTTGAGAGATGACACTAGTGAATACGAGCTTGGTTTAGTCAGTTTAGAAACGTTTAACGCCATACCCAACATTGATAATAGTAATAACAAATTTTATGTGGGTAATATTACTCTAGAAATCCCGATTGGATCATATGAAATAAGTGCAATAAATGATTATCTACAAGAGGCCATACAGGAAAAAAATAAAGCCATCAATAATTTTAATTGTACCCTAAGCCTAAAGGGTAATGTTAATACGCTCAAGTGCGAGCTTGAATGTTCTCATACAGTTGACTTTACTAAGACAAATTCTATTGGAAAATTGTTGGGATTTCATAATATTTTGCTAAAGCCCAACGTTAAACATGTATCGCAAACACCTGTAAATATTCTGAAAATTAACGTGATTAAAATCGAGTGTAATATCGTTACTGGCGCATATCACAATAATATGCTTGTTCATACAATACATGAATTTTCGCCATCAGTACCAGCTGGTTTCAAAATTATAGAAATTCCTCAAAATGTGCTTTATATGCCTGTATCCACCAAAATTATCAGCAACATTAAATTAAAACTGGTTGATCAAGATGGTGAATTGGTTGACTTTAGAGGAGAAGTTATTACTATTAGATTACATTTGAGAAAGTCTTTATAAATAACTACTTTGTGATGTTTGTGTCAGTATACTGCAGAACGTTGTGCAGAGCACACGTGTTATGGTTGTGAAATATAACGCCAAGAAAATTGTCAATTTTAACCAGCTTTGGAACACTAAAAAGAGCTTAACAGAAGAAAATATAAGATTTCTTGCATCCATAGGGCTTCTTGTTAAAAACTTTGAAAATGAGCATTTTAAACGTGACAGATTCGCTAAACTTTGATAACTCTATTACAAAAATAGAAAGGCATAGCCATTTACCGTACTCCAGCTCTTTCAAAAATAATGATGAAATTCGAATACCGGTGCAACAAACTGATATATACACCCTACCTTGGGCAAGTCATATTTATTTGGAAGGACGACTTTTAAAAGGGTCCGATGGAAGAGTTTCAGACACTGCTAAACTTGTAAACAACTTTGTGGGACACCTCTTTGAAGAAATTCGTCTTGAAATTGGCGGAAAAGTTATTGATTCGACTAGATATCCTGGAATAGCAGCAACAATGAAAGGTTATGTCTCTTACAATGGTAATGAGTTAATTAAATATAAAAACGCTGGTTGGAGTATTGAAGATGATTTTACCTGGGACGGGATGGGCTCAAACGGAACTTTTAATGTTTGTGTTCCACTAAGGACATTACTAGGATTCGCTGAAGATTTTCAAAAGATACTTATAAATGTTAAGCATGAACTAATATTGTTAAGAAGTTCTTCCGATAAAAATGCCGTTATTAACACTACCGATGGAGAAAATGTACAAGCTATTATTGATAAAATTGTTTGGAGGCTACCACATATTACAGTATCCGATGCTGAGCGACTAGAACTTTTACAGATTGTTGGAAGTGGAACTGAATTGGATATCGGTTTTAGAAGCTGGGAACTCACAGAACATCCTTCAATACCGATTGGAAAACACCTTACATGGACCATTAAAACTTCTGTGCAGGTGGAAAGACCAAGATGGATAATTTTAGGTTTTCAAACAGATCGAAAGGATAACCACAAGAAAAATTGTAGCTTATTTGATCATTGTGATGTATCAAATGCAAAGCTTTATTTAAATTCTGAATTTTATCCATACGATAATTTAAATTTGGAAATTTCAAGAGGTATAATAGCTACTCTCTATGAAATGTACTCAGAATTTCAAGAAAGCTACTACGAAAAAGAAAACGAACCACTTTTAACTCCTAAAAAATTTAAAAACAATGCATCCTTAATTGTAATTGATTGTTCAAGACAAAATGAAATCCTTAATTCTGGCATTATTGATGTAAGGTTAGAGATTGAAACAAAAGAAAACTTTTCTGCAAACACAAATGCTTACTGTTTAATTATTCACGACAAACTTATAAAATATTCGCCATTAACAGGGTCTGTGAGAAGAGTTTAAATATCCTATTTTATAAGGTATTATTCTAAGAATTATTTAGCAACATGGCAACAATGTATTTTTTAATTTAAAAATAATTGCTTTACTGTAAACACTGCTATTTATTTTATAAGGTATTATTCTAAGAATTATTTAGAAATATGACAACAATGTATGTATTTTTTATTTTATAATAAATGCTTTACTACAAACACTGTTTTTTATTTAGTTACCACTGTTTTTACCGTTTATTTGTGTATAAAATTGCTAAAAGTCAATGTACACTGTGGCATAAATAAATTAATTTAATATATAGAATGTGTTTTATTATTTAATATTTAATTATTATGTCTTAAATTATATGAGATTACGCCCTAGCGTTCTGCGCCTGCGCTTAAGCCTCTCGCTTAAGCCTCCGGTATTTGCTAGGTGACGGCAGCCATGTTTTTACCGCATGCGTTTTGTTACGCCTTCCGCTTAAACCAACGGCTTAAGCGGGGGTGCAGGGTGCTGGGGGCCGTAATTCTTAGAAGTTTAGGCTTATCATGTGACAGGTTTGACCTTGAAATTATTTACCGTTAGCAACTATTCTTTGTTCAAGTTTCATTATTCTAAGTTTAATAATAAGGCCGCTATGGTTAATTTTGCTATGGGGTTACCGTCCTAATCGCTGGTTGGTGTCTCTCGCCATATTTTAAACAGCTGTAGCGCCCTTATGGCTAAAGATGGCGTCATGCGGTTTTCGCTATTCGATACGTATGACGTTACACTATATTTAAAAAATTTAAACCGCGCGCTGATGACTCATCATCAAGGTTAAATAACGATTTTAGTCGATAGCGCCCGAACGGTATGACTTGGAATTTTCGCGTTTGCGCACATCAATTTATGACCATAGCGCAAGTATCCTACGCATGGCGGCCATTTTCCTAGTCACGTGATTTTTGACATATGACAGGTGACAGGTGACATTTGACAGGTGACAGATGACATTTATGGTTTGACAGATAGTAGGGACCACGCCCTAAATAACGCGTTGCGCAAGATTCCTAAATTTCGAATGACGTCAGAGATCTTGAGATAATAAGCTCCGCCGGCGGACGGCGGCCCGTAAATCGGCTATCTCTCCCTACTCTTAATAATTCAAACGGAAACCACTATTTTAAGATTTAAGTTTAAACTTAACACTTATATCTCAATCCTTTTTGTAAATTATACCCTATCTTTATACTTAACAGGTTTTAGGTTATTAATGATTTAACGTAAGAAAATATATTTTTTCACGACTATTAAAGAAATAAAATACTGTTTTTTTTTTAATCGTTAACATAAAGTACTCCATTGTAGTACATTGTATAAAGTGGTAAAAAAGTACCTTTTTTATTCATTTTAAATTAATGTTTTGTTTTAATGACCAAATATCAATTTATGCAATGTACCAGTAAACGCGACATCAACTGAACCAAACGGTCAGGTAACCTTTAATTTCGTCATTCTTTCTTTTAGTTTATGTATCACTAGTTTTAAAATTTGGCAGTTTGCAAATAAATTTAATAGAAATTATTTATATAATTAGTACTAATAAATATTGATGACTAAGATTTTAAAAATAATTTATACTGTTTTAGTATTATTTCTACAAAAAGTAGGTACATACAATTTTTCAAAATTAAATCATAAGTGCATAGTTATGAAGAGGAAAATTGTCTTAAAAAATAAAGAGGCAATGATTTTTTGTTGCAATATAATGACTGCGCTACAAAAATTAAAATTAATAAGTTTAAATAAATAAAACATGTAAAAAATAGTAATTTGGGACATTTTCATAAGGTCGTAGAAAAAATATAGTATATAATACATGCATAAAGTGTCTTTTTTTTCACCTTATATTACCTGTCAAAGTTCCCATTCGTAAAAGTATAACTTTATGCACTTGTATAAATTACTATTCTTCGCTACTTTTAAGACAGTCTAGCCTTTAACTATTAAGATCCTTAAAGTTAGGTATAAAGATATGGTATAAGTAACAAAAAAAAAAAAAGAAAAATAAGTGAAAAGTGTAAATTTAAGGCTTAAAATAGTAGTTCCCATTTAAACTATTCAAGTACTTTATTGCCGAAAGTCCATTTTTGTGACAATTCTGGTAAAACTGGAAATTGTATTTTCACGGTGATAGGATATAAGGTTTATCAAATATGTGACAAAAATTGCATTAGTCCTATTTAGTCTTCATTTATTTTTTAACTCATCGATAAAAATAGCGGTTAACATTAAATTTTCGAACGTCATTTTCTCAAAAACTAATTAGGATAGGTATAACATGTGTTACATATATTTTCTTGGAACTGCCAAAAGAATTTTAGTTTTTTAGAAAAATATATAGGGTGTTCCATTTAAAATAGCAAAAATGAGAGCACGTTAGGTTAAACCGGATGTCCAACTAAAAAATCAGAAATCTGCATCCTATCCAACCATACATCTTACCAAAATATCAAAATTGTATAATGCTTCTAAAGAAAATAACAGACTTTTATCTGGTCTTCACATTATTTCATTTACAACCAGCGTATAAGGTAGTTTTGGGTATTTCTGGTTAGTTGTTAAACCTTTATCTTATCAAAGCTTTTCTGTGGAAAAATGTGTTTATCTGTTTTTGTAAATTTATGTATTTTTATATTAGTTTAAGCAAGTTAGTAGAACCTCATTGATATTAATTTATATGTTTTAGATATAGGTATATACTTTATACATTTATATTTTATGTATATCTACATTCAATAAAATATAAAAATACTCAATGTTGTTTTTCTTTATAATATTTTTAAATATCGCTCACATCCTATTGGTCGAAAATACATATACATATGATAACCCAAACCCTTCTATTTCTGGTCAAAATTACATGTTTTTTAAATGCCTTCCCTAAACTTGGTCCAAAATATACCCGCATGAAAACAGAACGGCCGACCATAGGCATTGCATGCATTTAATTTTTTCTATTTGTCTGCCCTGTACTCTCCTATAATTCACTTTTGCAACGAGTGTGCTGATACCAGCCAAACGAGATCAGGGGTGCCGGCGCACCGCTTCCACCTTCCGTCGGACGGCGACACGGCTCATGCACACCCTACATTAAATATTGCCACTGCTTTAACATATTGTGTAATATCCTATTGTCGGCCGTGTCGTTTCCATACCTGTATAAGCCTGACGAAAAAACGTACAAAGTACGAATTATTTACTCCTTAATGTGTTTTGGCCTATAACTAAAAATTTAGCATTGCACTTGGTAGTATCTATTACTAAGCAAAACTACTATTGTGCTTAATGAACCTAATTAAAAAATCTATTGGTTAAAATATATTTTTTATCTTAATTTCAAATTATAAAAGCCATAAGAGATCATGATGTTTTAACACCATTAATTTTTCTAATACAAAGAGGTATAATATTATTTGTTGTTTAAGAATAAAAATAAAATAAATAATATTGTCACATTAGGATTTAGTCCATGGTTAACGTCAATAACTTTATAAACTTACCGTTTCGTTGGCCATTAAAGTAAACATTCCCAAAGAAAAAAGTCCTAAAAGTGGTCCTCCAACGACTCCAAAAATTGTTAAAGCCGCTTGAAGGATTCCTCCCAAAAACTGCGCCAAAAAGGCAACCCCTATACAAATGAAGCCGTATATAAAAGCAATCAGCTTAGTCTGAACTGAAGCACTTTGCATTGTAAGGTCTTGTTTAAAAATCAATCGATGTAGAGGCTAAAAATTTACGTTTGATTATTGTTTTAATGTTACCTACTTTTATTGTTTATGTATAACAATTTTTAAATTATTTTAAATTGTCAAAAGAGACGTTTGAAGCCATTACATACCCATCCATTTTTAAGCTATTGATTCTGTACTTTTAAAAGGAACTACAACGCTCAAGGGGATTCATTATTTTATATGGTCCATACACCCCAAATATTAAAACCGCGGAGTGCTACCATTTAGAGGGTGCGTTTTGAGAACGGGGTAAAAACAGCCCCTTTTAAGTGTTTTAGGGTTAGGTTGAAAACTGCGCACTTTTTTTAGGTAATAGTCAATAGAAAATTAGTAGGAAATTAAATTCTTCATCGAATAACATTGGCCGAATTTAAAAAAGTTTTATTTGACAAAAATAGGTTTTAAAAACGAAGCAGAAAAACACGAAAAAAGCGTTTTTTTGTATTTTGCTCTATAACTTTTTTCCATTGAGGGTTTAGGTATAGACATTGGTTTATAGAAAAAAACCTCCATCCTTCTTTTACAAAATCACGCTAAGTTAAAGTCTTTAGAGTTTACAGTAATCGAGTACAAAAAACTGTGGTTGCAGAAAGTTCCCATATAACATTTTTTGCCGGCGTTGTACATTTAATTTACTGGCATTGCCAACACTCTTTAATGGCAAGGCATTGGCAAAAAGGTATCAAAAGACGCGAAAGTGGGCAATTGGCCGTTATTAGGCCACGTGTTGCAGATAAAGTGATGGCATCCGTCATTAATAAGTTATTGGCAAAAAATGCGTTTAAGATGATGGCATCCATCATTAATTAGTTATTGGCAAAAGATAACAAAAAGACACGAAAGTGGGCAAATGCAGATACTCCCAAGCAGCAAGCTGACGTCTTATTGACGAAAATTGTCGCATATACTTTTTTTAAAAGCTAAAATGATGCGATATTTTATTTGAAAATTAAAATAGGAAAAACTCATTACTGCATGCAATTTCCTTGCAATGCAAAGTACCATCTCTCGGAACACTGTCCAACTTGGAGATGCAGATTTTTACACTAGCCGAAGATATTTCTTTCAAAGCTAAGTGAGATCACCTACCGCAGACCGCTCTCGAATTATTTTTGTCTAATGGGTACGGTTTAGACGATAAAAAGAGAAGATAATGCAGAAATGTAGACTTTTAATAAAGTTTTAAACAAAATGTTTACAGCTCCTAAGAGTCTACTTGAATATCTTGCCTTCTCGACTAGCCATCACCAATTAATCACACAACACACACTTATTAGGTAATGAATACATTTAATTATGTCTATTAAAAAACTCTTTTCTTTAAAAAGAAACTAAAAAGCTAGAAAACCACGTAGAAAATAAATGCACAAAGCGGTCACCTTCGGTCGAAATTAACGTAGCTAATTTTACCATCATTTTATTTTTATTCGCTCCAAAATACATAATAAACATTTTGTTTGACCCAATTTTTATTTGCATGATTTTTAACAATAAAATGTTATGAAAAGGCCATTTCCTTTAAATTATGTAAAAAACATAAAATAATGTTGTTTAGCTGCCATTATAAATAAAACAGATCAAAAAATTGCTTTAATGTTAGTTAAATACCAATGTTAATAATATGGTTTAAAAAGTATGAATATGCGTTGAAGGTTTGCCTTCAAAAATCCAATATTTATTTGCCTGCAACAAAAACGCGTGCTTTATTTAATCAGGATTGGTATGCCGCCATTTTTGTATGCTTGCCGGCAATTCGCCTGCATGTAAAATTTATTGGCAATTAAGTGTTTATTTAGGGTTGACTTTTAATGCGTATAAGATGTTGGCATAATATTGCCACCAATTGCCAATGCTTTACCATCAATGCCAATATGAAAAATGTACATTGCCGGCAAATAGTGTTTGCTGGGTTAGGTATTAACTGTTCCATGTTCTAAAATAAGTGCTTAGGTAATTTAGGTATCAATTGTTAGAACTTTGATAAAACTAATATTCTGGAAGCAGATACTGAAGCTGAGGAAGAAAAAGATGTTGATATTAAAATGTTTTAAATTATATAAGATTTTTTATTTAGCAACATATATACCAAAGTTCACAAGAAAAAAATATTACGAGAAATTAAGAAAAATAACGTAAAAGTTATTAAAAATCGTTGCGGTATGACACTTTGACTAAGCATATTTTGCTTAGAATTAACCTCAGCATTTTTTACAACCACCATTTTAAAGGTAAAGAAACAAGCTTCCGTTTTAATTTAGAAATATTTATGTTTGCGAAAAAATAGGTAAAATTGCCAAAAAATGGTGTGATGGGCAATCTTTGAAAAATCGTTTAATACTATGAGCCCTAAAGACTTTTACTTAGTTATTTTGTAAAAACAAAATTAGTTTTTTTTCTATAAACCAAGGAGAAAATACAAAAAAAATAAAGAATGCGGTTTTCTTGCTTTTTTGCTTGGTTTTTAAGCATACTTTTGTATTTTTATTTTTATTTAGCAAGCGTTGTAAAATAAAGTATTTAATATCGTACAACATTTCTGTTTACTTCTACCTAGAAAAATGCGTAGTTTTCGAGCTAACCTGAAAAAACTTAAAAGGGGCTGTTTTCCCCGTTCTCAAAAACACACCTCTCTAAATGGTAGCACTTCGCGGTTTTTTAATACTTGGGGTCCATTGACCATATAAAATAATAAAACCCCTCTAACGTTTTTGTTCCTTTTTACTCATTTTTTTTGTACATAATCAATAGCCTATTTCTTTTAACAAAAGCTTTTAATATGAATTGAATCGTTTAGTTCAGAAACCAGACAACTGACGTTTTTGGCGAGAATAAGATTTATAGCGATTCTTAATTATTATAATAGTTTTGTTCGCGGGTTCGATTCTGAACCGGTTCTGGGACTATTCGCATGCGCAGTGAAAAAGCAGCGTTCGCGGTTAGTAAAATCCTGAATTTTTAGTAACGGTTCTGTTTTCGCGGGTTACAATAGAATCAGTTCGTTACCGGTTCGTAACCTGATTAGCAGTCCTGGGATTTTTGTTGGAACTAAAAGTTCAGTTCGGAATTTCATGCGCATTGTCGACATGGTCAGCTGTTTTCTGTTTTTGTGGTACAGAAATAAACCGTTGTATTACAGTTTATTTGTTTCTGCCACTTTTTATGCGGATTAATATATTTTTTTATATTTTTGTGATTCTGAGCGTATATGAAGAAAGGATTTTTAATTGTATACCGTATGAATGTATGTATGCAATAAAATAAATAAATATTTAATTAAAAAATATAGACATTATTACAAGATTTTACCATTTCTTGTTGTTTGAATTTTATCTTTAGTTAAATACGCATACTTGTGTTAAAAACGAGAGGAGGCAGGGAATCCCTCGTCTTCCGCCGAGAGACCTCGAGTGGCTTTCGACAGTATAACAATTTACCTTTTTGTTTGAATTTAATTGTTTTTTTGTGTAGTATCAACGATTTAAGTATTCAATTTAACCATGAAAAATCCTAACCCCAAGGTTAGAATACATCCTGAGCTGTATAGAAAATCGTTGGCGGTAAATAAAAATTCCGAACTAATAAATAACTAGACATGCGCTATAAAACAATTCTAAACCAGTTCGGTTCTGGTTCAGAATCAGTTCATTACTAGACCCGCAAACAAAGCTAATATGTAAACTCAAGCCTTTGTGTACAAATTAGTTATCGGTATGCATCTGTGTGTGCGTTTATTAACTAAAAGTAACGTTTATTTAGATTTTACAATTAAATTGCATTACTAACACAATTATTTATAAAAAACCTAAAACCAGAAAAAAATTTTAACACCCAATATCTCCCTCATATTTTGGCCTTAGAAAAATTTGGTAGCATTTTTTCCGCACTTTTTGAAGATTATTTTATTTTAATGCAGAAACAAGTCATGTGCAAAAATAGTAATTTAGGTAACAAGTGCCTAACGTGATACCTTTTTTACGAATGGGAAGTTTGACAGCACGAGCCGTTAGACGAGTGCGGCAATTCCATGAGTAAAAAGACACTTTATGCATGTGTAACATACTATATTTTTTCTACGACCGTATAAAATTTTTTCAATATACCATTTTATACATATTTTATTTATCTAAAATTATTAATTTTAATTTTTTCAGCACAACCATTATATTGCAACAAAAAATCATAGCCTCCATATTTTTAAGTGACAATTATCCTCTTCATAACTATGCATTTATTATTTAATTTTAGAAAATTGTATGTACTTACCTTTTGTAGAAATTTAATTTTCAATAATTTCTATTAAATTTATTTGCAAACTGTCAAATTTTAAAACTAGTGAGACATGAACTAAAATAAATAATGACGAAACCAAAGGAAACTTGACCGTTTGGTTTAGATGATGTCTCGTTTACACATTGCATACATTGATTTTAAGTTCATTGTAGTAGGCATGGGAACAAAACACTAATTCAAAGTGTGAAAAAAGCTTCGAAGTGTTAGAAAAAGTAACTTTCTTTAACACTTTAAAGCTTTTACATTTTGAATTAGTGTTGTGTTTCCATGCCTATTACAATTAACTTAAATATTAATTTATGCAATGCAGCAAACGCGACATCAACTGAACCAAACGGTCAAGTTACCTTGATTTAGTCATTATTTTTTTAGTTCATGTGTCACTGGTTTTAAAATTTAACAGTTTGCGAATAAATTTAATAAAAAACATTTAAAAATTATTGGCAATAATGAATTAGGATGACTAAGAAATTTAAACTGTTTTAGTATTATTTCTACAAAAAGTAAGTACATACAATTTGCTAAAATTAAATCATAACGGCATAGTTAGGAAGAGGATAATTGTCATTTAAAAAATAAGAAGGTTATGATTTTTGTTGCAATATAATGGCTGTGTTGCAAAATTAAAATTTATAAGTTTAAATAAATAAAACAAACTGGTAATTTTTATACGGTCGTAGGTACGTCGTCAAACTTCCCATTCGTAAAAAAGTACCATTCTATACACTTGTTACATAAATTACTATTTTTTGACCATTTTTAAAGATAGAATGTTTTTTGTCGTTTAGGGAAACTTTTATAAAGTACACCTAATTAATTTCTAAAATAAAAGATTTAATTGGGACTATTGAAGGGGCTTAAAATATACATTTGAATACTGGTTACACTAAAACAAAGTATTTTACGATTTTTTTATCGTAGCTTTATAGCAGTATTTTTGTTTTTTAAAATGAAATGTTTAACTAATTATTTAAATAATCCATTACTAATAGGTAGATCAGCTATAATTTTTATTTTAAAAAGTTCTCTTAAACTATTGACATATTACAAACAACACTGACATTATCAGTTTTAATATCGTCGGTATAAAGGTAAAAGTCACACATTTTTCTTAAAAATGAGTTGAGCATGCCCAAGTTACTTGCGGTAATAGTTCTATCGTATATATGAACAACTCGAAATTGCTATGTTTGACTGGTAAAGCCCTTAGGTAAAATATTTAATTTTTCTAAATGCAAGAAAAACTTCTGTGGTAACGGTAAAACTCCCTAAGTAACTTAAAACGTAAATAAATATTATTCCGTATGTGTCACTTATTGAGTTTTTTGTATGCAAAAGTCAAGACAGGATATTAATCAATGGTGTATTAAGTTAAACCATAAATTTAGTTTTAGGTTTAGTGAGCTAACAATGTTTTCTAGTGTTTGTATGTGCAGTTATATTACCATTTTTATCCACTATATTGTAAAATTAGTAGATTACAAAAGAGGTAAAATTCACTTTTTTTTGTAAAAATTTGAAGCAACCCTTTATAGAATTCATTACTTTTGATAGCAATATAAAAAATAATAGCAAATGTTTTTTTTCAAAGCAGATATTATACAGGGTGGTGTTTTAGAACTATGGGATTAAACTTTAAAGTGTGATTCCTTATGTAATTTTATGAAAAAAAATTCTTATAAACATATGTCCGCAGTTGCTTCCTTACTAAGATAAAAGTTTAAGAAAAAATCTGTTTTTCCCAAATAGTTTTAATACGCTTAGGCCGATTTGGATAAAATTTGGTACATTTATAGAAAAAAGGAGTGAGGGGTTTATTGAATTTTTATATTTGTTTGGAATTTTTGTTTAATTTATATTACAATACACAAATTATTTACCTTATTTTGACACAAAATGGTATATGAGAGACAAACAAAACTAATAATGCAGTTTAAGGTTAAGAATTTGTGCATTTCAATACGAATAAAGAGAGACCATAAGAAATATAAAACAAAAATGAAAATTAATTATATCCCCTTTTGAAAAGACACTTCTCATATAGACTTTGAAGCCTAAAAAACATTTGTGTAAAACCCTATGACAGGTCTTTAAAAACAGTTAAACAAATAAGTGCTACTAAAGAACTTTCGGAATTTAAACAATTGTTTGTACACAACAGATTTTAAACAGCTTTTATACAAATGTTTTCATGTTTGCGGGAAAATGTATGTTGGTCTACACTAGGCTTTAGATACTGTTAAGGTCCTGCCTCTCTTGTCAACTCGCCGTCAAATAAAGAGCATTGTAACCAAATCGGAAAAGGTTATGATAAATACCTTAAAGAAAAGTTTTGGATATAGTTATAGTAATTTGTAAAAAGGTTACTCAAACCAAAGCAACTGCGCTAAAGATAAGCGCCCAACAGATACTTTTGTCTCTAATTTTTTAGTTCGGAAAAGAAAAACTTAACAAATATGTAAAAGATTAAAACTTATATGATTGGAGGAATTGCGGACTTCCATTGTCTTTATTTATAACCATCCACATCATACAAAGTTTCGGGCATTCCTATCCCTGTCCGTTTTCAAGTGTATAATAAAGTAGTTCCTACTGCTACTGGGTTTATGTAGTCTGGTTGACCATCTATCCATGACGGAGCTGGGTGCGATCAAGCATAAGGCTTTTCACTTGTATTGCCATGGGGTTGCCTAAAAAATTAGGTCAATGCTATGACCAATTAAAAAGGGGATTTTAAAATTTTTGAGTGACCCTGTATAATGTCAGTTTTCATTTTTTTATTGTACATGATAGTAATAATATATAAGTACATTTTGTTTCTTCGGTTTATAAGCTAAGGTAAATTTTTAAATTATAAACTTTATAAAAAAATTTGGTACATTCTGTATTATTTAAAAATACATACTTTAATAACTAGCATACGTACGTATTTAAAAATATAGGGGCTGCCATTATACAAGGTGTGTCAAAAAATTTGTTTTTAGGCAACCCTAGGCGATATCTTTGTTTAAATACTATCTTTATTAAAAACAGTTTTTATTCGGTTAACAGATGGGTGAAGTTCGTCTCCTATTCGGATCTCGTACAATTTAGTTTAAATTTAAAAACGGACAGAGATAGTACTGCGTTGTGTAAATACTTATAAATAAAGGCAATGGATGTCCGAAATTCTTTTAGTATATCTAATAAAGAATCATTGTCTACCACATTCAAACGAACTTATATTATATTATTATTATTATATTAAAGCCGCTTCTGTAAGTCCAAAAAAATATATATTTTTTTAATTTCGATTTTTACAGTGTATTTTTTTATATTGAAAATTTCAGTAATTTGCAAACATATGATTCCAGCTTTTTAAGCGAATATATACCTTATAGTAGTCCTCAATGGTAACTGCAGCCAAACTATTTAATGATGCCGATACTGTTGACAAAGACGCACTAAAAATTCCAGCCACAAATAATCCTGAAAGTCCAGGTATGTGTCCCATGGAATCAACTACATAATAGGGCATTAGCTAAAATGTAAATAATATTAGATTAGTGAGATATCAAAAAAGTTGTAAATCATAATTCGCTAAATTGCATATTCCTCGACCATACAAGAAACATTAGAAAAGAAAACTTTTTTAGTTAGGGTTTATATATAATCTCTTTACATAAATAACTTTTATATTGTACTATGTTTAATTTTGGGTCAAAAGTGACGTTTGCAAGCCTTTACATAACCATCAATTTTTTCTAAACAAAAGTTTTTTTTTATTTAAGAAAAACCTTCTACGTAAATTAAGCACCACTTTGATAGCAGGCAGTAGGCCTTGGATATGTCCCAAAATGTCGAATAGGTGTATACTTTCCATACATATGGTCCGACGTTATAATGACGTCCCGAATTCCTGATAAATTTATACCACCAAAATGGTGGTTGTTGGTCGGAGTAGCAGATACCGATATAATTTTTGACCATTATTTTTAACTACTCTATATTTAATAATTGTCAAAATATAAATACATTCTACTTAAGTTGTTCTTTCTCTATGGGGAACATAAGCCCAATACATAATAAAGCCTTTTGTTTAGAAAAATTGATGGATACGTAATAGCTTTTAAATGTCATTTTTAATATAAAATTTAAAACAAGTCAAAAAAGATTGAACTTAGATATAAAACACTATGCTTAAAATAGGTTTGGAATTTCACGAAAAATCCCACAAATAAATAATATATATGGTGTATCATTTAAAAAAGGAAAGTTAACATTATCTTCCGGTATAACCGGAACTCGCAGAACTGTCAAAATAGTTTGGTCGTATGTCCCCCACTGACTTTATATTGTTCCTAAATTTTTAAAAATTTTTAAAGCCTTCTTTTAGAAAAATCGGTCGCATTAACCTCTTGTAGGATACCCTGTATGTTACCGTATTTTAATAGTATATGACATTATAAATAAAAGTATACCTCGTACGTTATTTTTTTACACTTACAAAATTTAAGTATTAAAATGATATTCTTTAGTGCAATGATTACACTTAAACAGTTACTTTTAAGTCAGAAAGCTATGGAAAAAGTAATAAATCGTCGTTTGTTTTTTAAGACTCTCACTTAGGCGAAATAAAAGTTCTATTTATGATCATAACTTCTTTTTTTTAATAAACAAGGATAGCTCCTTAACATATTCTAAAAAATAATTTTATTTTAAAAAATAAGCACAGCGGTGGTGTTTTAAAAAATGTTTTTTTTTTTCAAAGCATTAAACAAAACCATTAAACCATTTGTTACACTAAATATCAACTTAGGCGCGCTTGTGGCGGCTTCGGTTGTATCGGCGAGCGTCGATCTCCGGAGTTAAGCAGTGGAATGCGCGCCCATAATTTGGATGGGTGTCCGGCGACAGCGGTGTTTTGGGCAGCGGCACACGGTGTTTCTGCTCGGGGAAGCGGACCGAGCAACAACCATCCAATTTATGGAATGAATGGTGTGTGAATGAGAAGGAGTAGGGGTCAAGGTACAATAAGCCTTCAGGCTGCAGTGCACCACCTAGGGGGCGGTCGTCGGACCTGGGTGGGATGACCCCGAAAGGGTGAAAAAAATATCAACTTTTACAACAAAGTTTTCAATTTATTGGGTATTTTCCAGAAAGAGTGTAACTCAAAATACTGATTTATGGGGTACCAAATTATTTGGAATAATTTTTTTTTTTGATTATTGTTTTAATTTTTGTAACACACCAAAAAATAATTATGAAAAATTAAGTTTCCATTTTTTTAGGAATTAAATGATCTACAAATAAAGTTCATTTTACTTTTTGATCAATCTAATCATTGTAAAGATATTTAAGGTTAAAGATTAAATAAATAATTTTAAAAAATTTATATATTTTTGTAGTTTTTAATTTTGTAACTTACTTAAAAAGAATAAAAGACTTTTTGTGTAGCGTTTAAGTTCTGATAGAAATAGTAGACACTGAATTGGTACTGATTATTTTTAAGTAAGTTTCAAAATTAAAAACAACTTTTGTTTTTATTATTATTTTTTAAATACTTTAATCTTTTACCCGAAATATATTTTTAACCATTAGATTAAATAAAAAAGTATAAAAGACCCATTTTGTAAAGCGTAAATATGCAATACTGTAATGCAGAGAATCTTTGTATTGTAATTAAGAACTTATAGTTGCCGAGCATTCTTTAAAGCCAACAATTTTTTAGTTCAGAAGTCAAAATAAAAAGATTTGATTTTTTTACCCACCTTACCACAGCTCCCATGAATTTTAGAATTCTTTACAGACATTACTATGATGTGGATGTTTTATTTGAAAAGCAAGTAAACAAGTTTTTTTAAATTATTTAATGAGGTTTCTTTGCACCAGTTTGGTGCTATAGTTAACAAATTTTCTGAACTAGTGCCAACCAAGTTACCACTAAAATATGTTTATATCTTCGGCGGTTACTAATGTGTTTTTGTGAAGTACTACTTAATTTTGGCATGATTTTTAGGTTAGATTTATATATATTTTTAAATTATAAAACTGGTGCAGTGTATCCCCATTATGGCCCAACTTTACACCTTATAAAGAATATATTTATTTTTATTGTAATTATAGAGGAATAAGAGTACTGGTGTAATGTTAGCCCCTGTGGATGGCAATGTTGCACCACAGTTTAACGAAATTTAGAATTTTATTTCATTATTTTTATTTTTAAATGAAAATCTCGAATATATTTAGCTGGAAAAATAAACCAACTTTAAAAATAAATTGTTTATTAAAAATATATTACAAACATATATTTAATATAAAAAAACATAATTTATTCATACCAGAATCAATCTATTAGAGGTATTTTATAAATCCACGTTTGGAAATTTGTTTTGGGTTTTCAATCAAGCCAGGAACATTCTTCCATTCGTAAAGATATTCATCTTTGTGAAGCTTTAAGTGATTACTCCATCGCATTAATGGTTGCACCTGTCCAGGATAGACGTTGCCTTCATACGAAAATATTACGAATTCGCCAATCTCTTGCCTTACGGGTTTTAGCGAGTCTAAGCTACAAACATTACTTGCAGCGAAAAACTAGAATCGCATTTTTTGTACTTTTTTTCCTTTTTCTATTTCTCTTATCTTATCCAGGTCATCATCAGATGAGTCTTGCAGCTGAACTGATCCATCTGATGAATTATCCGACCTAGTAGAAATGTTTCTAGTTTTTCTTTGTTTTTCGGGGTTACATCGCACCACGGCGGATGAGTGCAAAGTATCCCCTTTGTGGAATTAATTTTACCGCATCTTACTAATTCTCAGAAAAAATAATGTTACTTATTAGACCTTAATTTTTTTGTGTGTGAAAACTTGTTAACAATATATAACCAAATAAAAATAAAATGGACCTACCTTTCACTGAGCTTACAAAACTTTACAATACTTGGATGTTTTTCATGCAAATTTTAAGGAAAAAAGTCTATGTTCCATTAACAAAGATAAATTTCAAACTAATGTTTTCTTTGGTACTTCACTCCTCAGTTGCAAGAGTGACGTATACGTCCTTTATCAATCCGGTAGCAAAAACTAAGAAATGTTTTAAATACTG
This sequence comes from Listronotus bonariensis, assembly GCA_014170235.1. Classification (NCBI taxonomy): domain Eukaryota; kingdom Metazoa; phylum Arthropoda; class Insecta; order Coleoptera; family Curculionidae; genus Listronotus; species Listronotus bonariensis. The sequence continues at coordinate 3,093 of JACEGR010001641.1, read as the reverse complement.
GATTGAGTTGTCCGTTACTTTGTGATAGTCCATTTTAAATTAAAATGAGACAAATTACTTTGTTTTCTATCACTATATTTATCAACATTGTGACTGCAGTTTCGAAGCTTTGCTACATTTTCAAACTGAATTCAGATTCAGTTTGAAAATGTAGCAAAGCTTCGAAACTGCAGTCACAATGTTGATAAATATAGTGATAGAAAACAAAGTAATTTGTCTCATTTTAATTTAAGAAATGTTTTGTTTCATGGGAGCTGTAATGGCCTATAAACTTTTTCCATTTTGGTGCAATGTTACCCCTATGGTGCATTTTACGGTATCTTTAATTTAAGAAAATTACTTGTGGCAAATTTTTCACTGGCACCCTGTTGTGTATGATTGTGTAAACATGCAAATTAAATTAAGTATCTAATTTAATTAGTGATTTTGCAGCGAGATCTAAGACTATAAGTAGTCAGAACAGTGGCGCATTTACCAAAAGGCTGAGTAGGCTGAAGCCTATGGCGGCATTTTTAGGGGGCGGCAGACGTTCTTTAGGGGGCGGCAGATTATGTGTTATGAATAATTTTGTTGGATTTCGAATTCAATTTTGTACCTAGAATTGAAAGAAATGGAAGTGAGGACCTTTTGTTTTGCTCTTCAAAATTATTTCTGAAGGAAAAAGAAGAAGAAAGGGGCGGCGAAAATAAAATAGCCTACGGGCGGCAAATATGTAAATGCACCTCTGCTCATAATAAATTAAGTATTTTTTTATGTTAAACGGTTTTATGACATTAAAAATAATAAAGGTTGTGTACTAAAAGCTAGAAAATAATTTAGTAAGTCCTAGCTATAAGATCGTACCAATCTTCTCCTCAATCTGGGGATTGATCAGACAACTAATAAAATCGGTGGGCGTAGCATATACAGAGTAGATATTATAATAGAAATTTTACGTCCTCAACTATTTTATTATTGGTCTGATCAGTACCCCAGATTAAGAAAAGATTGGTACGATCTAATAGCTCGGACTAACTAAATTATTTTTAGCTTTTAGTACATAACCTTTATTATTTATAAACCGTTAACCGTTACAATTTTTTTTCTTAATTTATTTTCAAGTTTTTAGTTTTGTTGTTAGTTAATACTTTTTATTCTATTAGGTTGATTAAATGCCTTACTATAACTAACCAAAAATAACCAACGATTTAATATTGAGGTAGTTGTAAAAAAATATTTAATCCGCTATTTTGTGGCGACGGCCATCTTGGATGTTGTTTTTTTTCATAGTAAGCTCTATTCTACCAATTAAGCCCTTTCATTTAATACCCATATAGAGGTAGCTGTGGAAAAATATATAATCCGCCATGTTGTGGCGGCAGCCATCTTGGATTTAAATTTTTTCATAGTGGGTTCTATTCTACCAATCAAGCCCTTTCATTTGATACCCATGTTAAGGTTGTAGTTAAGTAATATGTAATCCGCCATATTTTATGGGTGGCCATCTTGGATTTACAATCATAAAAATTATACTATATCGTATTGTAATCAAGATTATGAGTGTGTATCAAATTTCAGATCGATCGATCGTCAGGAAGGGGTCAAATTCCAATTACTAGATATGACCCAAATAACAAATAATTCCAAAAAATAAATAAACAGGTCAAGTTAAGTAAAACCGTTTAAAAACTAAGATTTTGTTAATATTTTAAAAATTGTTTTGTTAATTTTATTTGTTTGCTTTTCTACCAGTTTCTTAGATTACAAAAATAACAAAATAGTAAAGTTACCTGATCAATGCTGTTAATATACCCTGCCTTAATAGGATCACAGTCAAAATATTTGGAGTAAATAGATAATCCAGCAAAGGATGTGCTAAGACTTAGAGCCGTAAGTATAGGCCAATTCAACCATAAAGCTTTTTGAGCATCTTTTAGATTGTTAATTGTTAAGTATCGCTGAACTTGTGTTTGGTTAACAGCGTAAAGTGAAAGAAAAGTTATTCCACCTCCAATTATTAAACTAAACCAAGAGTGTCGTACTGTAGGATCGGGGTTAAAACTGAAAAAATATGTATTTATATACAGGGTGATCAAACTTAAGTAAGCACTATTGTATTTCTTTATTATTGCAGATGGAACTTCAGTTAAATTAGAGAAGAAGTAGATTTTTTTTCGCTGATTAACGTGCTTTCAACAAAAAAAAATCGCGTTTTCAATTCAAAGCAAAAATGTTCTTTGTTAAAGAAAACTTTCGGTATGTTATCACCATTTAAAAAATCTATTAAACAAGAAAATACCACAATAAATATGACTACTTCCTATAGTTTTGGTATATGGCCATTCTAATCTGAAAAGTATGTTAAATATCTCTTATTCCATAGTAAAATAAAGTGTATTTCAACTTTTGTTTGAATTTGAATAGTCATATTTCCAAAGCTATAAGCGATAATATAATAAATGCGATATTATCATACGGACCTTTCAAATATTTTTTCAATGGTGACGCAAGATACGAATTGTTTAAACTAAAAATGCTAGCTTTCTATCAAACTCTTTGAGTCAAAACCAAAGTGCTACAAAAACACTTAACTATTTAAAAAACTATTACCACTATTAAAAAAACAAAAAAAAACTTTTTATCAAAAACGGGTATACTATTAAAACTAATGAACTATTTAAAATTGGAGACATCACTTGTGCATTTTGATAGACTTCTTGAATAGTAATAAAATATACAGGGTGATCCATTTAAGAAAAAGTGCATTTTTGCAATAAATAGAAAACGTGATATTTAATTGTTTTCTGTGGCAGAAAGTTAATCATTGAAAAAATAATTCAAGTTCTTTAATTTGTCAGACCCCAAATCTTCAGTAACAAAAAGTTAAGTTTAAACACAGTATATATTATTTTTCCTTTCTTGGAGCTTTAACAGCTTTAAATATTTTTTTTTTTGAAGTATGTACCCAATGGCCATATTATTTAAGTATTATTTACTTAAATACATATACAGTGTAATTCTTAACCCATGCGCATAAACTGGGAACATTATTGCTAAGGACAAACAATAATTAAAGATAAAAAAAAGTTAGTACAATGTTATTGGTTTAGAAGA